>JBCJKH010001489.1:0-15498 GCA_039877255.1 Loriculus beryllinus
GGGCAGGATCACCTCCTTGGACCTGCTGGTCACGCTCCTTTTGATGCAGCCCAGGATACGGTTGGCTTTCTGGGCTGCGGGCACACATGAAAGATGACCCCTTAACAGCATTCATAAGTGGTGACAATCAGTGTCAGGGCTTTGCTGTACTGATAAATAAAAAATTAGAGATGACATAGTTATTCTTCTCTGGCAGATCTATGTCCATGCTCCATTTCTTCTGCTGTTACAGCTGGCACCATGACCCAAGTTCCCTAAGAAGGTCACAGCTTCGTGTTTGTGGTTTAAGCGCTACTCCAGGGAATGAGAGCAATGCTTGAAACCTCTCTGTGACAAATGTAAGTCAAGAGATACAAGGAGTTTGGACATCTCTTTTCATGACTCCTGGAATGCAAGGTTTGGATAGTCAGGCTGAGTTGCTGTAAAGTATTCATGGCAGCTCAGGTACTTCAAATAGTTTGTGGAGGAACAGTGAGGCTGTAGGAATTTTGTAAGATACCTGGAAAGGGGAAAGTCTGAATAGCACATTTGAATTTCTGTGTTGAAAATGTGCCTAAAATAGATGATGCTGTAGACAGTGTCTGAAATAAAAAACAGATTTATGCAGATGCTTAATCTTACACATCCTCAGTAATCACCCTGAAGTAATGAAACTACTTTCTTATTCTGTGCAAGTAGTATCTATAAACAGGTCTTTGCAGAAATAAGTTTTAAATGTTTCTTCTGCAGTTATATATAAAACATATAACTAGTGTTGTAGAAATTGATGTTTTGCTTTTTTTTTCTCCATTTCTTTCTTCACAGAACAGTGAAGTGTAGCTAATTTCCTTCATATTGGCATTTTTTAGCAAGGTGAAATGGAAGAAAAAGTGGTCTTGTAAAATCACAATCTCAGAACGACAAAAATGCAGCTTTTTTTTAGATTGATTTGATTTCAAGGTTTTAGTATCCATTCACTTTTAAAATTCTCTTTTTAAATTATTATGACTACAATACATAGGTTTGATGTTCTGACGTGTGAAGTAAAAGAATAAACCAAATACTTGCTATTGAATAATGCTCCTGCTGTTGATCTGAGAACTGCAGAATCTGCCAGAACTTCTCATGGCAGCACCATGGGAACCTCTGGAAACATGAAAAGGTTCAGTGATTACTGTCAAAACATGCACAAATTAGCTATAAAAAACAACAACCCTTCAGCATTTTAGAGATTATTATCTCCTTTGAAACTTCCTGGATTGTAATTGGTACCAGTTTAGTTTCACTAAATTAAGAGCACTTTGTTGGAAAAACAGTCATTGCCCTTTGACATAACATAATGAACCATGGTAATAACAGTTTGACAGTTATTAGTCAACTGTATGCAGGAAGTGTTGAAGCCTAAACTGTGTGGCATGCTGCCCTTAAATCACAAGGTCTCTGAGCAAGATGCCAAGGGCTGCCTTCATGTGCTACCAGGAGCCTGACTGCCCAGGCCATCATGCCTACAAACTGTGCTAATCTGCAAGTGCAGGGCTGTAATATTAGCTTAGATTTAGGTAGAAACTACTTTTTTTTCAGTATATCAGCCTTAGAAATGAAGATTTCTAATCTTACAAAATGTTTCCCTGCAGAAGTTGCAGATAAGGCTGCCCAGGCTATTGGGACACCTCTGTGTAAATCTTTGTTCGGCACATTTCATGGCACAGAAGGTTGTGAATGCTCCATCCCTGGCAGTGTTCAAGGCCAGGTTGGACGAAGCCTTGAGTGGCATGGTTTAGTGTGAGGTGTCCTTGCCCATGGCAGGGGGATTGGGACTAGATGATCTTAAGGTCCTTTCCAACCCTAACTAGTCTATGATTTGCACACCTACACACAAAATAGTGAAGTAATAATAGAAATATAGAAATGAATCAAACTCACAAGGTTTTCCTCAAATCTATCAGTGTTTTATGTGGGATTTTCCTATTTTCAGGAAGCATATTTTCATGTAGAAACTGCTTATACCATGTAGCTGATTTCTGTGTTTAGTAGGCAGTTCAAATGCAGGAGTAATGTTCCTGTATCAAACACCAAAACATGTTTATCTGGTCAAAGTCATAAGGAGGCCAGTGAGGAATACGAAGTCCACATAGAAGAATTGAGTTTAGACATGATTTTGGAGACTGTTCTAGCTGTACCAGGTGTGCTCACACCTCTGGTGATAACCTCAGGAAACAAAGCTCAGGTTTCTGGAAACATGGTTTCACCTGAACTGTGAAAATGTAACATCCTAACTGGTCTAGGCGTTTGTGAGGATGTGCTGAAAATTAAGATTGTATCAATTCTGTCTGTTTTGGTTTTAGTTTAACATTTTACTTGATCTTAGTTTCCTTTAATTTCTTCTTTTATTCCATCAGCCAACCCACTCTACAGTAACTGCAAAGTGTCTTCTGATCCCCTTAATTTCACAGATGTCAGCACGTGCTATTTCTTAGCAAGAGCTACATTGCTAAATACTGAGTAATGTGTATGTGTGATTGCTTTCAAAAAAAAATATGTAGTATTTTTTTCAGAGCGCTCTTGTTTTAGAACAACATGAATTAGCATCTTTTCCTTTACCCAGACTCTTATTGTCAGAAAATCTGTAGGATCACAATTATCCTGGAGGCTTCTTGCATTGTTTCAGATTTTACAATAGCTCCAAAATTACTTAAGCATAGTATGACTGACAGATAATCAGAGAGATGGGCAGGTGGGCACATGAGCTCCATTTTATTGCAGAGCCCAACTAAAACTGTACATACACTTATTTGTTTTTAGTTGCCATCACTACTGGACTTTTCTATGCCAAGCTCTTCTTTAGATTTCTAAAAGTTTTTTGCTTGAAAACATATGCGTAGGTTTAATTGCTTTGTCATTAATTCCTGGGTAGGTGTACTAAGAATGTTTTTGCATTTACATGTTTTATGTGTACATACATAGGTTCAGCAGATGTGTAGGGGGCTTCTCATAGCAGAATTAGGCAGGGAGATCAGGAATTCTAGATCTTTACAAAATAACATAATCTTTGCCTAAAAATCTTTTGCTTTGTAACGAATCTCTAATTAAACTAATACGTAAAAGATGAGCAGGAAGGATATAGACTGGATGTTCACACGCGTATTAAAACTTGAGCAATTTCCGAGCAGCAAATGAAAATGGTTAAAATAAAATTAAAATCTTTTATAAAGATGGGTAAGGCAAAACTTTACTTCCACCTTTCAGACACTATCATCTGACATCATTATTGTCACCTCCACCTATTTTTGCTGCTGAAAAATTTCACTGTGATATGGATCTATGAAAAAACTTGCTGGGTAAAAATGGCACAGCTGTGTTTTTTCCCCCCATCAAATTCAGTGAATCATCTTTGATTCTTACACATTGCTCATGATTATATTTAATGAAAATCAAAAGCACGATGGATCTTCCTCAGCAGCCATAAGAAAAGAGTTAGTGGAGAAAGCAGCCTTTGAGTCATTGAGGAAAATTCGGTGCAGGGGGGGAGATTTTCACTCTTCCATCCCCTAGTGTAATCCCAGGGTTTGTAAATTACCAGTGCTCTCAATATCCAGTATGTAAAATCCTGAACAAATAATCAGTCTTGAAGTGTGAAGAAGGGAAACCGTTCACTGATTCACCTAGGAATTTGTAACTTTAAAATCATGGAACTATCTTTTAGACCAACATATAGTGCTAGCTATAGAGAATAGTATTGCAGGCATAGGCAAGAAAGCATGTTGTCCTTAAAATGTTTGTTAGTTGCTAGGAAAGTGTCACTGCTAATGCAGTCCTGTACCCATGGCAATAAGAGTTTATGAAGCTGAGTTTGCAGCTCACACATTCTTCTGTTTTCTATATTGAAATGTAAATGATCCTACGACTTCTCACTTCAGGATCCATACAGCAGTGGAATTAGTAGCTCTGCCATTAGAAAACAATAGTGATTGCATATTTCACAATGCTAATGTTCTTGCTTAGCACACTCGGATATGAAACTCACTGTTAATGGTGATTGCAGTTCCTCACTGATAGAGGCAGTGTCACTGATTATTGCTGGGAACTGAATGTACGTTGAGCCACAAGTCTTGTGCCTTAGATTACAGCCTGACGATAATTATCTAAAGTCCAGGAAGTCCTGAATTTGGAAATTCAGAAACACTTCTGCTTCTTGGTAGTCAGCTCATAATAGGGAAGGAAGAAAGGAAAGAAATAGTATCACAGATTTGCACCTACACAAGCTTGGATTACGTATTTTTTCTTTATTTCAAACATTATATTCCAAACTGGATATATTACTTGAGAAGTGGTGCTTTGTTCTTCAAAATAAATGTGTGATCTGGAATGAATGTTTTTAAGGAATGAATAATTTCAGGTTTTCTTGGTGATGCATCAGTTGTTTTAGTTGTAGTGATTTGTATTTAATCCTGGAATATCATAAGATTGGCTCAGTGCTTTGGAATTGGAAATGTGCCATGAAATCAGCAAGCTATGCCTGCTAGGTAGTGCTCAAAGGCATGACTTGACTGAGATGTTTATGATACTGCAGTGTCATCTTGCAAAGGTGCCTCCCTTGACAAGGTATTTTGAGTGGAAAATTAGAATAAAATTGTCCTTTTGGACTTTATGGACTTGGTTACTTGGTTATCTCAGTGCAAGAGACTAGACCCTGAAATTAGTTTTCACAGTTGAACAGATGTGGCAGCCAAGATGTTGCTGTCAGTTTGTTGCAGATGGTTTTGAACACTAAAATTGAAGTGGACTATGCCATGATCTGAGTTTCAGATACCTCAGAGTTCCCATTTATATATATAAAGTCAGGGATAATTTGCAAGGCACTGAAAGTTTAGTTATCTTTGAAGTGGTGTTTTCCTGCAGATCTTTCTGTCTTTCCGAATTTAATCTTATCATGTGGTGATATTTGGGGCTTCCCTTTCTCAGAGTGAAGTGATCAGTGCCTTGGCAGATGGGAAGATGGGAGTATGGGTAGGACTGCAGGACTTCCCCACGCTTTTTAAATGCTGTAGGATCTTTACATCCTACCTCCACAGCAACCGTGCATGAGCAGAAGAAATACTGGTTTAATGTCTCAGCATGAGGAGAAGCATTTGTTGCCTTCTGGCGTTACATAAGCACTGCTCATCTTTCCTTGCAGGAATTATTCAAAATAGAAGCAGAAACAGAGGCAGACTGACTTCATTGAAAGAACATGTCTTGTTTGCCTAAAGATAGATTTCTTTGCAAAGAACTAAGGCCCATGTATATATATCTGCATCACATAGAAAAGTTGTGCTGGTGCCACTCAAAATGAAGATTTTCTGATGTCTTTCTCTTCCCGTATGTCAGCTGAACAGCATAGTTAAATTCTGCAAGAAAAGCTTGTACTTGCTGTCACAGATACCACACTACACTATACTTTGCATTGCTACCTCATTTAAACCTTGCTAGGTTATGTCTTCATTAATAAGAGTATATGCATTTGGTGTTATTACAAGAGGAAGTTTTTGTTAATTGTATGACATAAAAAGGAGAGCATGTCATATGGTTCCAGCTCAGAAATTGCTGGTTTTGTTATAATATAATGTCAGCTGGACAAACCATAGAGATCTTGCATGCTGCACCATAAAATCTGTACCCACCTATGTGAGCAGGAAAAGGAAAGAAAATTGAATTTGTTCCATGCAGTAATATCATTGCAAAGGAAGGGCTAAATTTAGCTCATGTTTTGTGGTTTGACATGCAGCTGAATAAATATGAGTTTATTAGGAAAACAATCCTTCGATTATAAATTATGACAGAGCCAAAATATTCAATAATTCCATCGTTTGGTTAATAGCACCAAAACCAAAACTTTCAATGCAGAATTTTGCTAGCATGGGATCCCACAGGGTTAATTAAACTGAAGAGAAGAAAATTCCACTGTCAGTGGGAGGCAAAGATGAGTATGCAAAAGAAGATGCCATAGAAATTTAAGCAGACCTGACAGGGTGTTTTGCTAGAAGTGAAAATCCAGAACCATTCTCACAGTGGTTTGGTGGGATTTTTTGTGTATGTGTGTGTGTGTGTCCCACATCTCTGCTCTGCTGAAAGTGAAGACAGTGGTTGTCTTTATGGTCTTGATGTGGCCCACCATCACCACAGTACTGTAGTGGCTGGCTGAACTGGGGGAGCTGTGTTAATCTCCTAGAGGAGACAGGACAGCTGGGGCTGAAATGCATGCAGGGCAGTGATTCCTGCTCATGGGCTCCACAGTGGGGCAAGACCTGAGCATACCTGAGGTGTTACTCCAAGTGTTGAGAGAATGGATTTTATGAATCGGACAATATATAGAATCATAGAATAGTTAGGGTTGGAAAGGACCTTAAGATCATCAAGTTCCAACCCCCTGCCATGGGCAGGGACACCTCACACCAAACCATGGCACCCAAGGCTCTGTCCAACTCGGCCTTGAACACTGCCAGGGATGGAGCGTTCACAGCTTTCTTTGGCAACCCGTTCCACTGCCTCACTACCCTCATAGTAAACAACTTCCTCCTTATATCCAGTCTACTCTTCACCTCTAGAGTAGTTCAGACCTGTCCAGGCACATATCACATTGCCTCCACAACAGTACTCCTTTGGGAACCAGGCATTTAACAATATAGACAGCCCCTGGGATGAAGGCAGCACACTAGAGAGGACAGGAGACCCAGACACGCGGCTTTACTGCCCACAGGGTCTCTCTGATTAGTGAGAATGGAGCTTTGCCACATTTTCTCTTGAACCTTCACCCTCCCAGAAAGTAAACAGACAATATGGCAGGAGAGCTGTGGACTCCATACAACTCTGTTCACCTACCTCAACTGCATCAAATCCTGCTACCTAATACCACCACCCTCTCTCTATCCCACAGATAGCTTCCCTTCTTTTCTCCCATGAAACTTTCAATGCCTTTTTTTTCAAGTAGAAAGTACCAACATTGATAAAATTCTTATATAACTTAATTTCAAAAAGCTTTCTGCTTCCACTAAATATATTTCTATCTACTCCAACCTTCCATAATTCAATCTATAAATACTTTAATAGGATTTATTCCATTTATTTTTTAGTTTCCCAGGTGATGACATGACAGACCTTCAACCTGGTCTTGTACAATCAGCATAGGAGAGGTCGGTGAACTGGCAGTAACAAACTATTTGAGAGCTAGCAACAGGAAGAGTAAGTTCAGATATTTAACGATAATGCACTAGCACAAATGCAATGCTTTACTCCTCAAAGACTCCAGCATAAGCAAAAGCTTTAGGAGCAGATCCTTCACACTGTAATCTCCTACACTGTTTTGATCTGGTGACTGAAGTAGAATTTGATCTGCTTGCTGGCAAGCAGCTAGTCTGCAACAGGGGCAGAGATCTAATGCATGAAGTCTAGAGAAAGGACCAAAATACAACTGTTCCTACACCTCTGTGAAACTTGCAATAGGCAATCTGGCAAGAACCTCAGCTTAACCTTTTTGCCTTGTTTTCTCTTGCTTTCACACTCCCCAAGCCGCTTCTCATTTTAGGAATTTCGAATGAACACGCATTTTTTGCTTTGCTGGGTTTCAGGCATGCCTGTCACTACCAGAATGGGCACTGTCTGCCTCTTCCACAGCAAGCAATGGACAAACTGCTCCAACAAAATTCTTCTGCCAGGGCTGGATCACAACAGTGGCAGTGAATATAGTCTACAGAGGGCTCCTGAGCAAACCAGTTCCCTGGTGTGAGAATAAGTGGTACAGAAAGACACTTGAATGAGGCAAGAGGATGGGAGAATGCTTCTCTTCACTAACACTGAGAATTTGAAAAGGCTGGAGTCTGGCACAGAGACATGCATAGGCTGCAATATGTTTTGTAAAAAAGCCTCCACCTGCATAGCAATGTGAGACTCCTCAATGGGACGCTCAACAAAACACTTACACTTCTCTTTGCACAGGAGGGCCTGGTTAGCTCACCAGGATGTGGCAATCTATGTGGAAGAAAAAAGGAGAAAATACTTTTAAAACATCAGTTTAAATCCAGACCAGTTCCCCTTCTCAGAAAGGCTTAGTTTAGCTGCCCCTGCTAGCAAGGTACTGGAAGGGGTGGTATTTCAGGCCTATTCTTCAGCATTGCCCTAAAATCCCTTGCTATGAAGCAAGCCTGACAATCGGCCACCTTGCTCGGCTTGCACACAGACCGAAGTCAAGTAACCTGAGGAGACATTAGCAACTCAACACTCACTGCAATTTCACATTATGGTCTGACCAAGTGGCACATGCACTTAACCACAGCCTTTAACAGCACGCTGTGCACAGCAGTCCCTCCTTGGTACTTCACGGAAGCTCCCACTGTGAATCAGCAGAGACAGCAATGAATTTTGGCTTAACAGGTGGACTCAACTGCACCTGCACTTTTTAGAGCAAGGAGGGTTATCATTCCTACCTAAATTACATCATGATCCTGACTGCTGTCCACCAACCTGCTCCAAATGCTGCCTTACAGGGGTTAACGTGCAGCTGGGAGAGCCTGGGAGACTCAGTCATTCCCTTTTGGGGAAAACACTGAAGGACTTGATGTCATTTACACCTCACCTGACTCTGATGAGCAACCTTGCTGGCAGCCAAATACAACATAACAGTGACACTTTAAAACGAGTGTTCGGGATGTGTTTTCATTGCCACAGTCAACCCAAACACACCACCCCCACTTCTGCCTTATCCCACTGTGCAACAAACTTTAAGAAGCTAAAGTGACAGCCACACAAGAATGACGAAAACATTCCACCAGCAGACTGGACTATGCTGAACACTGTGTGGGAACATCAAATTAGGTATTTTCTGTACCATGAAGTCTTTTCTTCACGGAACATTAGACTTTATGGTATTTTTTTAATTCACAATTGTGCTCAAGCTCCTTGGGGGCTCTGTTTTGCAGCATGGCAGAACTTCACAGATGTGCTGGCTTTGACTGGGATAGAGTTCGTTTTTTTCATGATAGTTAGCATGGGACCATATATTGGATTTGTGCTGAAAACAGTGTTGATAATACAGCGATGTTTTAGTTATGGGCTGAGCAGTGCTCACACGGAGACTTTTTCTGCCTCTCACCCCAACAGCTGGGGGTGCACAAGGAACTGGGAGGGGACACAGCCAGGACAGCTGATCCCAACTGACCACAGTGATATTCCAGGCCATACGGCATCGTGCTCAGCTTGTAAACCTAGTGGAAGAAGAAGAAAGGGAGGACGTTCAGAGTGATGGTGTTTATATTCCCAAGTTACAATTACACGTGATGCAGCTCTGCTTTCCTGAGATGACTGAACCCCAGCATGTTTCTCCTTGTGTCTTCTGATTCGCTTCTTTACTTTAAAAATACGACAGTAGAAATGGGTAACCCAACAAAACAGAAATTCAGTAACATGCCACAGAGCACTTACAGCATTAGGCACTGATATTGTAGGTTGGTAACACTAAATCTGCTCAGAAGAACTGCTATGATCTTGCATAATCAAAACCTAACAGCATCAAATTTCTGACATATCTAGTGTGCGAGAAGAATTTTAAAGCAGTTCTGACGTCAGGTCCAGAATGAGGTGATGCCTTAAGGCAGTGTGGCACAGAAACACGTGAAGCCAACAGGGCATAAGAAAACTATTCACTTGACTTCCCCATGCAGAAACGCTAGGCACTTTGAAAGGCACTCATGGCAGTTACATCTGGCTGGTCAGAGGAAGCTGTTGATGACATCTGCCCAACGCAAGGCTCTTAGTCACTCATTTAGGTTAAGAGCAAGTTTTTTAACCATCTTATTTAAGAGCAAAGATGTTGGAAGGATGACTGCTCTTAATGGGTACGCCAACAAACTAGTATGTTTGCCAGCACTGAAGGAGCCAGTTATCTGAAGACAAGACATTGCACAGTATCACTTCCAAAACAAAGTCGCTTATTTCCTTCTAACCAGTAACTGAAAGTTGCCAACAGCAATAAGAAAAGTATTCAAGAGAAAAAAATGAGGGAGCACAAACACGGGGAATAGCTGGAAAATTAGACTTTTTTTGTTATTTATTACTGCTACTATTTTTAATTGAAAATGGAGTCAGAACACATTCTTCTAGTGACGATGTAATTTAAGCAGTCTATTACTCAGTATTATGTCAAATCAATGTTCTGCAAAACATTAACCTCCATCCCAGGTTCATCCCCCTATCTCACCCCCAATATACTCATTCCAAAAACATACTATATTTAATCCCAAATATATAAAGCAGACAACATAAATGCTATTGCACTCAACTCTAGGGAATTACTAGCATAGTACCCTTGAAAGCTCTAAGGAAACTCCTGCTGCGATAATATTTAAGGCTTTAGTCCCCAGAGCAACATTTCTCAAATGAACTCAAGCCTAAAGCTACCCAAGTTGCATCAAAGCTGCTCAGACATGTTGTTGCTGGCATTAACTCAAGTTCTTTTAAAATATAGCTAAGACATGTAATAAATAGAGAACAGTGAAGTCACCACAGGAGAAAGATTTTTAAGTTACCTATCAGAAAAAGCAAGGCAGATCTTGCATATCAACACGAGTAACGGGTGGCTGAGTGCTCTTGTCAGTCAGACATTATGATCTTCAAAGCACTTCATGTCTTACGCTTCAGATGTGTAAAGATGTATTGATCAGGTACCAACACACGTTAATGTGTGACCTGCCAGAGGTGTTTGAAATTCCGTCTGATCTTCATCAAAGGAAAAAATTCCCCACTCTAATTACAGAGTGTAAAAATACTACCAATTGCCCCCGAGCAGGATGGTTATCCCTCTCCAGTACTGCCTTCCCTCACTGCAACACCATCAGCTCCAGAGTTCTCCATACTATCTCCCCTTTCAATAGTGGCTTTGAACCAAGAATGTTACTATTGAAGAACAAGGACGGAAGGGCTGAATCCCAAGATAAGTAAGTGGCAGGGCTGACCTCATAAGCTGTTCCCTAATGCTTACCATTAGGATCACACAAGGTTGCTGGAAACAGCATATAAAAACCAGACATTGAGGTTTTAACCATTCTTAAGCAGGAAGTAAACAATGTTTAGCAGGAATTAAACACACATTATTCAAAGAAATTTAAAACACAAACCCCACATACAAATCATGTGGCTCTTAGATCCAATAAAGGAATAGAGCAGGAAATCCACACTTGTACTGTACACACTTGTGAAGGTACAGAGAGAACTACATATGTAGGTCTTTAATGCTCTTCAAGAAACATGGTCACTACATTAAAACAAAACAAGAATTATAGAAGCACTCAGTTTGCTTCAGATCCACTCCCAGAGAAGTCAGTAGAAAAAACAACAAACCCCTCCAAAACAAACAACCCACTTTTAGTGTGAAGAAAATCAAGCTATTGATGAGCTTGAAAATCCTCCCCATCCTACTAATGCCCCTGCAGACAGCAGTAAGCTGTGTGAGCTGTTAAGCATTTCAGCTTTTGCCCACTTTGGGGTCTGTCTCATGCAAAGAGGCTCACCCCTGTGTTTCCCCCTTTATATACGGAGGAAAATTGACTCTACGTATTTAAAGTACATGCTTCAAACACTCTCTAATCCTGAAGGTAATTCTTCTAACATGCCACGGACTTTCAGAGGAAATTAACTGGAAAACAAAACAGTTGAGAAATAATAACAATACAGTAAAAAAAAAAAAATAAAAATAAATAAATAGCAAGTGATACGCATGATGGGCCTAGAATTTGATGCCTATCACTGCAGCAAGCCATGATTGTACATTCACATTTCTTCACATTTTTTTCTACTGTGATGCTACTTGTCCTCAAGGACAAGTATCTCAGGAGCTTAAAACACTGGCACCTCAGCTGCCTAAGCTGTAGTACTTTCCAGTAAGTTACAAGTTGTTCTGAGCAGCTGAGGAAAATTGAACAGTTACCCAAAAGTCCAAGCTGAACATTTTTGAGTTTTCTTCCCTTAGAGGTAAATTAACCACTAAGGAGGAAACAATTATGGAAGTACAATACTCAGCGCTTATACAGTGTCTTTTATCAGCAGAACTCAAAGAGCTGCATATACTTCTTTCACTACTAAAAAGCCATCGTTTTTAGGACCATAAGAAGATTAAAATAAAAACAAACCCAGCTTTTGATCAGTTACATCTCATATGCAGCCAAAGTCTCACTTCCAACTAATAAGAAAAAATTCTCTTGATGTAGCCAAGCTGCACACTGACGTCTGGGTATTATCCTGGTGCTGGGGACCATGTGATTCATAAAAATCTGGAATTCTACCAAAAAGCTGATGGGACACAAAAATCTCAGGCGACGGGTTTACCATCAGCTCACTCAGCTCTGAGTCGACACATTACAAAATGTAAGCACCTACACTAGGTTCTGCAAGAGAACAGACGCATACCCCAGAGCATCCCAAGGCCAACTCACTGCTGTGTCCCTGGCTTTATAATTCTACATAGAACAGAAACAAATCCAGCTCAAAGCAGTGTTCTGTAAACTAAATGTACTAAAAAGTTGTTCCATTCATATGTTTGCATGTCCTAAGAGACAGTCATAAAACATGATAAAAATATTAGCAATTATGTTTTACAGACTGCATTCTCACAGACGAGAACAGAACAACTCCAACTAAAGTCAATGGAATTATACTCACTTGACATGAAATCACAACACAGCACTCAAAAAATACCTTAAATCTTAAAATCCTCAGATGCAACATCTGTGGCTGACATCTATATTAGCCACATGTGCATTACCCTGAAAGGAGGTTTCAATTATTTTTATAGTGAGATAATGTTCCCTTGATGATCTTAAAGTCTTAGTAGCATATAACAATTAAATTTCATTCTTGAGAAGACAATAGCAGACATATACAGTTTTGAATTTATACAAGACTTAGCAATTTTTCCAGTTTCTTCACTAGAACAGTGACTCCTCCACAATGACATAAAGCTACTGACAAGCTACATATAGGAATTTGAGTGGAAAGCAGAGGGAAGTCTTCTCCAAGGCCAAGTTTTACACTTTGCCAGTCGCAAGAAAAATGAGAAACAAAACACTTCATTTTGTTATAATGTATCAGCTAACATATTTCACAGAAGGAAACCTGTTCTTCATCAGCCAAATTCAACTTTCATCTGGTGAACTAAAAATACACCTGCAGAGGTTTGTTAATATGGTTGACCTCAAAATTTGGAACTTTCTGCCTTCCAGATGCAAAATAGCTCAAAATTCTGCATTTTCAGGGAAGGATCCAAAAGCCCCTCTACCGTCTATTCCCCACTGAAGTTAATCACCAAGCGTTAGTGAACACAGCCAGTCCTAGCCAGTTTCCTAAGCAAACACTGCATCCCTACTTTTGGATAGAAAATTGAGCAATAAGTCTCTTCTGTGTTTTCTCTGGTACACTTACAGCATGGCTATGCAGGGTGCAGCACACTGCATGAGGCCACCACTGCTGCTCTTCTATGTTTGGTCCTGAACTATTAAAGCAAAGAAACAGAGATGTCAGGGCAGTGAGCAAACGTGGGTTTTTCTTTTCTTCTTCCCTTCACACTTTTCTAAATTTGAGTGGTTGTTGCCTGTTTTCTGTGAGGGGTTTGGTTTGGGTTTGTTTTGTTTGTTTTGTGGGGTGTTTTTTAAGGAACTTGAAGGTGCCATGTGAAAACGCCACTTCAAGCTTGTTTTGCCAAAGGTGAAACAAGGAGGTGACATATCTTAACCAGTAACATTACTACAGGTCAAGCCAAACGTTCACCTGAGCCAGACAATCTAAGTACAATTTGATTTGTCTGTGTTAGGAATCGAAGAAGAGATAGCTCACCTTTCTTTTTTGTTTAAATAGAAAAAAAAATGGTTACTGTCTCATAAACTAAGGATTCCTTGCAACATGTCAGCTTAATGCCTATCATGCCATGGCTGTGTGTGGGAATGGTCACTCAGGCCCAGTTCCTGTCAGGACTAGCAGCACTAGCGGCAGCATCTTCAGGCCTTATTCTGCACTACAGATACATGATTCAAAGAACTAGTGGATCACACTCGTTACTCTAAAATGTATAATCCATAATTTTCCTGGGGGCAAGCAGACGGGAAGGTTAATAATCATAAGAATAAGAACACCAGAATGATGGAAAAGGAGAATAATGTTTCTATCTTCTCTAAATGACCATTCAGCTGCATGGTAATGCTATGAGCAACCTCATCAGTATGTCCTTCCCCTGCCCAGCTCACCCCAAATAGGTTCCTCAACCCTCCAGCAGCACAGTGACTGCAAAGCCATGCTGCAAGCAAGAATTTAATCCCACTTGGCATCCCGTTCACTTGGCAGAGATGTGGATCCCATCAGGTGCTCTGAAGGTCTATGGACCAGGAATGCCCATTTAGGGATGCTACTGGAGGCTACCTGTATTTATGGAAGGAATGAATCCCAATCCACAGCAACAGCTCCACCCCAGTACACTAATAATGATGTACAAATGACAATCTGATACCCAACATGCCTCCCTCTGAGCTGGCCCTTTTTAAGACAGAAATGCAGAGTAATTCATTCTCCTACAGCTTAACCCCCTTCTGGGTGGATGGAGAAAACACCAGTAGTGTGAAAATTCTTCAGGCAAGGATAAAAATACCTGAAAAGAGGGGAAGGGACAAAAGACAGCAGCTTCATTTCCTGACCTGATGTGGGCCTTGACGTGCACTTAAAGGACACTAGGCCAGGAGAAATTCTGCATCTTGTAAAGTATCTGAGAGAGCTCATCAGTAATTAGTGTCTTACCCACCTCAGTGTTACTTTTGTAGCAGAAAGGATAGCCCATCAAAAACCTAATCTTCTACAAACCAGTAGGAAACAGTCAGCCTTACACTAATTTTTTGTGAAACAGTAAAGACTCAGTTAAAGGTGACACAGAATTATCCTACTGATCTCAGGAAGGGTCACCAGATCATTCAGAAACTTAACCCACAGTTATAGATGTAAAGAGCTCAGTTTCAACGCATTTCTGCATCTATATTAGCACAGAAGCTCACAGTATAACACAAACACAGAAAAAACTAACACCCTTTCAGATGTGGGGCTGAAGTGAACTCAAATTAACCTGATTCAGATTAAAGTGGCACCCACCTGAAGTTCCAGATATGATTCTAGGACCCCTGGGTGACAGAGATCCACTTCTGAGACACAAAAGCCAGTAAGTTTGGTTCTCTACACATGCCTTGTGGGAGCTCCACAAATAAGTCTATACCATTCCTGCAAGCTAACATTTTCTGTGCAACGGACATGTGCAAAGTGTTCGACACTGTCCCACACGACATCCTTGTCTCTGAATTGGAGAGACATCAATTTGATAGGTGGAGCACTCGGTGGATAAAGAACTGGCTGGATTGGCGCACAGAGAGTTGTGGTCAATGGCTCCATGTCCAGCTGGAGACCAGTGATGAGTGGTGTCCCTCAGGGATCGGTGTTGGGACCGGTCTTGTTCAACATCTTTGT
>JBCJKH010001498.1:1888-16148 GCA_039877255.1 Loriculus beryllinus
TTCAACCGGCAACCGTCTCTTCATAAGCTGAGCATCATGGCTCACATTGTAAGTGCACACACAAAGAGGTAGTTCTTCCCTGAATGTGAGGTGGTTTCTCTTTGCTATTGTTTCTCTTAAATGCATGAAAATAAACAGCTTTTTCTGCAACATTTTATGGCAGTGAGCATGTATATGGTGCTATTGTGCTTTTGCATGAGAATTGATCCTTCACTGGGTGGTGTGTCTGGACAGTTCTGTTTATAAGCTGTAATTGTGTGTGTTCTTGCATGAACATTTCATTTTTGTATAGTTGATGTGATGTCCAGAAAACGTGTTGTGTTCTATGCTTTGTATAATTTCCTCATGTTCATAGTTATTAACTCCATTTTTATAACAGAACCTGAGTACAATTTCTGTCAGTTCCTGGTTGACTTAAAATATATAATGGGAAATTCCGAGTCATGTCTGTAGTAGAAAGAAAGAATAAGCCTACAAGGAAGCACTTGGGTATGTCTTTTCATCTTTTAGCACACTTGACTGCTTGTGCATCACGTTTGGTTTCTTTTTTTCAGGCTAGAGTAAAACCTCATAGGACATTCAGATTTAATGAATGCGTCTGTACACCATATAATGCAGACTTTGATGGAGATGAGATGAACCTTCATCTTCCTCAGACAGAAGAAGCAAAAGCAGAAGCACTTGTTTTAATGGGGGTAAGGCAGATAATGTTGTGGTTGGGATTTTGCTAGTGACAGATGGGCTCAGCCCTGCATTTCTGAACTTGCACGTGAAATATGAAACATTATCAAGATTTCCGGGTATGGCTCATGAGTGTGAAGCTTTGCAAGGGGGAATTTATAATAAATTAGGACTGTTACATAAGGTCAGTCTAATAGACTAACGTTTAGCATCTGTGGAAAAAACAGTCGGTTTTAAATAAGTAATGTCACTAGTATGTTTCTGCTTGCCTGTCCTTAGTGATTGCTCCCACATGGCTTTGTTACCAAACAGATACATACTCTACTTTCTGGTCTGACAACCCAGTGATTGCAGGTGGTCAGACAAACTGGAAATGAGGCAGCAATAGCGTGCTTGTACCAGAAAAAAGCAGTTTACCAGAGAAAGTAGGAGACAGTATGTTTTTAGGGTAGGAGAAAATGGGAGAAGGGAAGATAGATAAAGAGGGATCTGTAGTACGGAACTAGGGCCAGTAGCATCAATATGAGGATTTTCCAGTACATTGCCCTTTTAGGGAGACTGAATGCCACTGCTACTTCGCAGGTACCAACACAGCTTTTGGCAACAGCATGTATTGGCTTGCTGACCTGACTTGCAAGCTTAAAAAGAAACTATCCCCACTCCACCCCCTACCCCAAATGGTGTCAAGTGGGTTTGTGCAGGCCTGTGAACAGTTCAGCAAATCTGTGCTGCATAGGTGAGGTTGATTAATTGGAGCAGTATGAGAAAAATGTAAGAAAATGGGGCTGGTAGAAGAAGGTACCTTAATTATTTTGTATCGGTAGGGACCACGCAACATGCAATATTTCAGTGGCTCCCTTGAGTGAGTGTAACCTCTTTTGTTGCTTCTCAGGTTCTCAGAGCTATTCCTTTCACTGTCACGTTTGAACAGTAACCTACCAAACACATGAAGTTGATTGCAACTTCTGCTTTGGAAATAGAACATGTAATATTCAGTAACTATTCTGAAATTACTCTTTAACTGTTAATACATTTTTATGGACTGTAGTGAGCTGAAACTTCTAGTTTACTTTTCCTGTCTTTTTGAAGACAGATCTACTTTGATTTCGAATAAGTTTTGCTAAAGTATCTATCTTAAATGGTAAGCTTCCTTCTGAAATGGAATATCAGTGTCTTCAAATGCATATTTTGTTTGTTTTTTGTATAACACAGACTAAAGCAAACTTGGTAACACCAAGAAATGGAGAGCCTCTTATTGCTGCTATTCAGGATTTCCTCACAGGTGTGTATATAAGTTTATTTTCGAACTGTGTGATTTAAAATTTTTTCTTTCAAAATCACTTCCCTCTTTTCCAGAATTTTTCCACATTAATTAAGAAGTTTTATTCACAAGTCAGAGTGACATTATGAAAGTAAGGCCGTTGTTAGTCTAAAATATGGTGTCCTTAGAATCTCTCCTGGTACTGTTTACCTTGGTAATTGCAATTATTAATACCTTTGTGTATGTTTTACAATGTTTCTGTGACAGAAAACAGATGTTTGGGAATGCAAGGAAGAAAGTGTACAAAAATTAATGCCAAGGCCTTATTTTTACCTATGGGATAGAGTCTGAGAGAGACAATAGGTTGTAGAAATGCACTTGTTCCAGGTTTTAGAAATTTGTGTGGAGCAATAAGAAAAAACCAAAGCAAATCTGGTAAGGATTTGCAACTGAAGCTGTCTAAACTATTATCATTTTGCTTAGTAACTAGTGTTAGAATGAAATTGATACTGAATATGCAATAGCTTTTATATTTAGTCTTATTTTAGTCACATTAATAATTTTTTACATTCTAGGTGCCTATCTTCTTACATTAAAAGATACCTTTTTTGATCGAGCCAAAGCCTGCCAAATTATTGCTTCTATCCTGGTTGGCAAGGATGAAAAGATTAAAGTTCGTCTTCCACCTCCAGCAATTCTGAAGGTGTGTCAGACTATATTTCTTTTGTTACTAAGACCTTCTCCCTTGTGTGTTGTTGACCCATGATGATGTTCTGTGTAGAGACAGTTCTTGTGTTCTCTGACATAAGTTTTGCGAGAGATCTTTGTAAAGTGCAAGGATCAGAATTCAGGGTGAAATCCATGCGGAAGGTTTTTGATGTTTCATGTTGCTGAGCAAAGTGGAAGTTGCATGGGTGCAGTCCAGGTGCACAGTTCCTTCAGGGTTCAAGCATAGCCTTGCCATTATCCCGGTGCAGTGAGTTAGACCACTTGGCATTTAGCAGTCAGATAAAGATACATTTTTCTTAGTAACTTCTCTGTTCTTGCTGCTCAAAATAAATGGGGGTTTATGCAGACTCGTACCGGAGACATTACCTTATTCCTTGGGTGCCTGTAATGTCCTGAAATGCTCAACAGTACCAGGTTTCAATATCCCAAATTTTGGAGATATTAAACCTGTGAAATAATATGCTTTAGTTGTTAAATCTGGCAATGTATTAAAGAGGATGAGTGCAATGTGATGTGATTTTTAATTCTTTTTTCTTTCCTGTTTGGTTTTGAGGGTTTTTTTGTGTTTGTTTGTTACATCATATAGACAAAATATGTATTTTGAATGGCAGAATATTTGTGCGTTTGTCACAGACTTTGAAGAGAGCTATAGTATCACTTAGTAGATTAGGGTCTGTTAAAACTTAATTCACATATTGCGTGTCTGTATTTGATCTATTTTGTATTTGAGGCAAACAGTATTGTTTGGAAAGAGTTTGGTACATTTTGAAATGTATTAAATACTTTGTATTGGTATATGCATTTTTATACCTTTTATTTAATTTCAAAATAACAAGTATAATAATAGGGAAATTCAGAAAGTGAAATTGAAATACTAGGGAATAATACTAATTTAAAACAAGGTCAGACCATTTATGGGCAGTATCTAATGTGAATTTTATAAGCTGATATGAAATTTTGCTAGTAGCCAAGGGCGGTGATTCTTTGCTTCTGTCACTCCAAATGAATAATTCTAGCACAAGCTGTGACAGTTACTTACATTTAACTACAGCTGAGGGGAGTACATAATTATATGAATTTAATCTCCTCAAAAAATTAAACAAAAGGCACTATATAATGAAGGAATTATAAATGTTGCAAACTCTTTGAGAAAGGAAATGACAGCAGCAGCAATTTCTTTTTTTTTTTGTTTCATTTCTAATCAGAAAGGGAAACATCTCAGTAAGAGGGAGCAATAGACTGTGTTTCTCTAAGTATATGCACATACCCGTATGGATAACCATTGAGCAGTCAGTTGTTTTCTGTGTATAAAGGTGCATAATATTTTCCTTTTCCAAGGAATGCTACTATGCACTTTTACAAGTATAATTCAGTAAAGAAAGGTTCTGTTATAGAAAACAATTTTACAATTCTTGCTGTTTTACTGTAGTTGTGGTATAACCACTGTAATCCTAATTCTTGTCTTTTTGTTTCTCGAAGCCTGTAACACTCTGGACAGGAAAACAGGTGTTCAGCCTCATTCTCAAGCCCAGTGATGATTGTCCGGTAAAAGCCAACCTACGAACCAAGGGCAAACAGTATTGTGGCAGAGGGGAAGATCTGTGTTACAATGATTCTTGTGAGTGACATTTCTGAAGCTGTGTTTTGGAAGTCTTCAGAGAAACATAGCTATTGTTTTGTTGAGTTTGTTCCTGTTGAGCTCAATGGAGGAATTAAAGCAGTGCTTCAGATAAGTATTCTTGAAATGAGAAATTGAATTATGCAGGGATTTTTTTTTTTTCTCAAAACTTGAAGTCATGATGCACACTAAAGAGATGTCTTGGGTGTTTTCTTGTAATAAAATCTCTGAGTAGTGCTAGGCTTCTCATGATACGTAGTATTTGAAGGTGGAAGAGAGATCAAAGCTTATAAAGTGGCTGCGCAGAGGACAAATGGAAAAATTTAATAATGGGAGGTAGTATTACTGTTAGTTACAAGTCAAACATTGAAAGGAGTTATAGGTTATACATGTTATATATGGATGATGGCAATACCTAAAACATCAAACCACCTGTACCCTTCCAGTTAGGGAAGTCAGAGTGGCAGATGGGAATGCAAAGTGTCAGGTTTGAAGAGGCTATAGGAGATGAGCAAGGCTTTGCTTGTTAGTTTAACATTCATGTGATAACAGCTCGAAAACAACTTCAGCAGGCAGGGTTAGCTTGGTTCCTTGTTGCTCAGAAGTCAGAGTTAGGGAGGAACCATTGATGTGTAGTAATTATATCATGCAATGTTGATGTCAGAAAGAATTTAACAAATAGGACTCGAATCCACTGTGCCAGTGGAAACTGAGCCATTTCTTTAGATTACATAGCACAGCTCTGTGATTGTGAACTTAGTTATAAACATGGTGGCACAATTTAGGGTTTTTTTTCTGTAAGTAATGTGGAGTGGAAGGCTACAGAGCTATCCTGTTCACACTTCTATGAACATAGGCCATCTTCTTTAGTCTTTTCATCTTAGCAAGTTTGGGAAGAATTTCCACGTTCTGAGTTTGATGTGGAAAACTTCTGGATTTCATTGATGGCTCTGTTCTGTTCTGAAAAACATCCTAAATTTCTGAAGCAACACTTAACTCTCAGAAAGTTCTCTGTGAATTCTCCAAAGTCTTAAGAAGTCCTGGTGTTGCATTTTGACTGTATTTAATAAGTGGAAGAAACAGTATTCTGGTTCAAGATAATGATTATTTAAATTCACATAAAAAATACTGAGCATAGAGTACACTGTGCAGACATCTACAGCATTCTGCATAAAGTTACTTAAATTTGATCCATCTATATATGCCAGTTCTTTGAAAACTGCATAAGGAAGTTCAGGATGAGCATATATTGTACTGCTCTCATAGAAAATATATGTATCAAGTTCATGTCTAGAAGATATTTTTTAATTAGTTAAAGGCTAAAGCTTCTAAGGAAGATTCAGTGCCTGAAATGGAAGGTTACTGATGAAGCAAAAGGAAGTCATCTAAAAGAGGCAGTGAGTATAGGCCCACAGGCAAGGTGGATGTCATTATTATATGCCTGTTAGTCAAGAAATATTTGAGTCCAGCATGTCTTCTAAATTCACACTGTGCCTCCAGAGGTGATAAGTTGAACTAAATGTCAGAATTTTTGAATAAGTGAACTGTAACTTCACTTCTGAAATTTTGTTGCTCTACTTCATTTATATATAAGTATTACTGTATTACTTATAAATAAGTAACATCGGTTTACTATGCATGGTTGAGGATACCATTTCTGGACAGATAAGATTGATTGAAGTCTTTATTCTGATTAATGAAGCCAAGGTTTGTTTGGTTTTCTTTGTTTTTTGTTTCTTTGTTTTTCAAGAAGGATTATTCACAATGTTTCTCACAAGTCTTAAATTGGATACTGTTGCTTTTCTACGGAGGCAGGGAAACAAATTTTGAGTTCATAAGGTCAGGTTATGGGCTGTTCCCCTTACAAATTTACTCATGCCTTTCTATAGATACATTAAACGTGTGTTCTTCTAATGGAAAGAGCTTTTCTTTAAAAACCTGCTTCATAAACAATTACTAGAGTTTAGGTAATGTTTCAGAAAACATTTTTGTTGCCCTTTATTTCTAGATGTCACAATTCAGAACAGCGAGTTAATGAGTGGTAGTATGGACAAAGGAACCTTGGGTTCAGGATCCAA
This sequence comes from Loriculus beryllinus, assembly GCA_039877255.1. Classification (NCBI taxonomy): domain Eukaryota; kingdom Metazoa; phylum Chordata; class Aves; order Psittaciformes; family Psittacidae; genus Loriculus; species Loriculus beryllinus. The sequence goes on from JBCJKH010001498.1 coordinate 8,256, forward strand.
GAACAACATCTTCTACATCTTGCTGAGAGACTGGGGGCAGGTAGAAGCTGCAGATGCCATGTCACGACTAGCCAGGCTTGCTCCTGTCTATCTTTGTAAGTACATTTTCTGGAAAAATAGTATCTTTAATCAGAAACAGAACAATTGTACAATAATTTAGCTTCAAATATGATGTACCGTGTTAAACAAAAGCAAACAAAAAAACAACCACCAAAAAAAAGAAAACCCAAATTTTCACACTAGTTGTGAAACTGATAGTAACAGTGAAACATTCTCTTGTGCTTATGACGGGAGGAAAAATAAAGTTCCCAATGATACTATTTCCTGGGTTTAAGCTGTTATCTGTATATGAGATTAAGCTATTAATATAATCATTAATTTTTTTTTTTTTTTTAATAATAGCTAATCGTGGTTTTTCAATTGGAATTGGTGATGTAACCCCTGGACAGGGCCTGCTAAAAGCCAAGTATGAGCTTCTGAATGCTGGCTATAAGAAATGTGATGAGTATATTGAAGCTCTGAACACTGGCAAGCTACAGCAGCAGCCTGGTTGTACTGCAGAAGAGACACTAGAGGTAAAATTTATATATTTAGACTAGAGACTTCATGAATATATTAATGGGAACTGTGAAGGTCAAAGTTGTCTTTCAAACCTAAACATACATGCAGCTTTAGGCTAGTCTGTCTTTTATTAATGTTTAGATGCTTGCATGCTAAAAATGTTAGCTAAATACTCTACAAGTGAGATCCTCCCTCCTGGCTGGGTGTATCAGGGTGATATACAAGAGAATAAAATCACTTAAGTAGTTGGAATGGGATTAATTATATTTAGCCATGGTCAAAGGTTAGGTGGAATTTGGTTATGCTGAGCTTTTTTTCTTTCTGTAGAAATTTTGATGAGCAGTGAATGTTGCCAAAAGCTTACAGGCATGGACTTAATGAGTTCAGCTGAAGAACACCTTTCATTAGCTTTAATGGTTTTATATGTTGATCATCTTGGCTAGTTTGATACGTGGATCATCTGATGTCTAGTGTTTACTGTTAAAAAAAAATAAAAACCAAACAAACCAAACCAAAACCCCCAAAACAAACAGCGAAAACCCACCACCACCACCAGATGACCAGAAAACCCCACCCTGTGACGAAGTACTATCACAGCTGTTCAGTTTGAAGTAGTACTCTGCTTGAAAGAAGTGTTTTAGTCTTTTCCCTTCTTCCTCATTTTGGACACCTGTGTATATCCTAGAATGTTTTTTGATTCAGTTGTTAAGTTCTTAACAATTGGATGTAACAAGTTTTGGAGGTAACCTCTTGTGCAGCAGACGCATAGGACTTATGTAAGTGCTTAGTTTAGCTTAAGTGGTGCTGCTGATAAGAGATTGTGGTGCTCCTGGCTAACCTTGTCTTGTTGCAGCAAATTGGAAAATTAAGCAAGTTAAAAGTTAAACTTGTTTTTCCCAAAGCAACATCTAGTTTTCTTCTTTTATTGTATTTTGAATTCCCTTTGACTACTGAAGGTGTTGCTGGGAGTGGTAGAGTACTGTTTGTGTATGGTATTTTTAGCAGAAGATGAATCTCTGAAATCTTGGATTTCAGGCCTTAATCCTCAAAGAACTGTCTGTTATCAGAGATCATGCTGGCAGTGCCTGTCTCAGAGAACTGGACAAGAGCAACAGTCCCCTCATCATGGCACTCTGTGGTTCTAAAGGTAGGAATAGCTAAACTTTGGAAGTGGATTGCTTGCTTCATCACCTTTCTCACAATTACATACTCTGTCTTTATAGGTTGTTTCATACAGTCAGCATTAAATTCATATATAGATTTCAGGTGACCTTTTTCAGTAAGTACATGTTGGGTACAGGTAGTTAAAAGTTAATTCAAATAAGTTAAAGAAACTATGAAGCAAAATATGTAGGTTAGGATCATGGGTTGTATAAAGCACAATCCTTAATACAAGACGGGATAATATAAGGAACTGTAGTTAAATAGTGGTGGTATGAATGTCTATGACCCAAAGAAAAATCGTTTAGGAGTCATTAGCTATATCGTAGACTTAGTTGTCAGTCTCTGTGAAAATGCTGAAGTGCACAGAACAAGTAACAGAACAGTTTCTTTAACTGTTGCAATTCTAAGTGCATTTTTGACAAATTATAAAGCTGAATAACAGATCTTTGTAGAAGTGAAGGCAGCTTACAAAAGGAGCAGTGATATTCCTTTATTGTGAGTGAGGTGTTTTTTGTTTTCAGGCTCCTTCATTAATATATCCCAGATGATTGCTTGTGTAGGTCAGCAGGCTATCAGCGGGTCCCGAGTTCCTGATGGATTTGAGAACAGATCCTTGCCTCACTTTGAGAAGCATTCCAAGGTAATTCTGTATGTTTACAATACACTATAAAGAAAAGTGAAAGAAGTTGACTTAAACCATTTTAAGGAGGATGGATGATAGTATGTGTTGTCATAGAGTAGTTAGGGTTGGAAAGGACCTAAAGATCATCTAATTCCAATCCCCCTGCCATGGGCAGGGACACCCCACACTAAACCCTGTCACCTAAGGCTCTGTCCAGCCTGGCCTTGAACACCGTCAGGGATAGAGCATTCACAACTTCCTTGGGCAACCCATTCCAGTGCCTCACCACCCTAACAGTAAAGAATTTCTTCCTTATATCCAAAGTTCCCCTGTGAAAGTTTGAACCTGTTACCCCTTGTCCTGTCACTACAGTCCCTAATGAAGAGTCCCTCCACAAACATGGGGGACAAAGGAATAGGATCACGTGTGGTGATTTGGGAGTTAACAGTAGTGTTATGAATTGGCATAGGATGTCTAGATAGCTTGAATTTTTACAGCTAAGCCTTTCTTAGACCTTTCTAATTTAGTAAAATTAAAGTACTTTGGATGATTCATTTTTGATACTCTTGATTTCTGAAGATTATTTGTTGGAAATTTTCTTGCATTATGTTTCACTACACTAAGACTTTTCAGAGCAATTTTTTGGTGTATATTAGTTTCTTTAGACAGGTGAAACATGCCAGGTAAACTATTGTCCTGGGTTCAGCAGTAGCAGCCATTTTTCTTTCTTAGTAGCTGGTGCAGTGCTGTGGTTTTGACTTTCAGCCTGGGAACAGCGCTGATAACACCGACGTTTTTAGTTGCTGCTCAGTAATGTTTACTCTGACCAAGGGCTTTTTGGGTCTTGTGCGCTGCCAGGGATGGGGGAAGCCAGGAGGAAGCAGAGTCAGGACACTCGACCCAAACTAGCCAAAGGGGTATTCCATACCACAGTATGTCATACCCTGTATATAAACTGGGGGGAGTTACCTGGAAGGGCTAGACCACTGCTGAGGTTGGGCTGGGTACTGGTCTGTGGGTGGTGAGTGATTGTATTCTCTTCCCTTGTTATTTTGCTCATCATTATTATTATTGGTGGTAGCAGTAGTGATCTGTGTTATACCTTGGTTACTGCACTGTTCTTATCTCAACCCGTGGGAGTTACATTCTTTGGATTCTCCTTCCCATCTGTCCGGGAGTTGGGGGAGAGAGTGAGCGGCTGCGTAGTTCTGAATTACTGGCTGAGCTTAAAACACGACGGCAATTCTGGAGGCTGCTGCTTTTCCTTTCTTTTTCCACTAAGACTGGTATCATGGGCCACTTTGAGCGTTCATGTTTAAGATCTGTTATACATGAAGCAATAAGGAGTCTCATGCACTTGTTACCATAATTAGTGAGATTCTGTTTTTCTTATCTTTTTTTGGTTTTTAAACTGCTACCTGAAATCTAATGATCAGTAGAAAAGATTCCAGGTACCAGCCATCATCAACTTCTGTAATGTGAAATTTCTTTTCTGAATAAATTAAAGAAGAAGAAATGTTTAATGGGTTAGATAAGAAGGTAAAAGTTAAATTTGACTCTAGCTTTTGTACTGATTTAGAAAGCACTCTTTGTTAAATAGCAACAAAAAGTGATTTAAGATGAACCTCTGTAGCCTATGTGTTGGTTTATGTGATCATGGAGACAGGTTGGTGTTACTTGATTTGAAGGGAGGCCTGCATAAAGTTCATTTGGCAAGAACTCTTCTCAGAGGTGAAAATAAGCCATTCAAAAGAACTAGTTACTTATATGTTTCTAGTCTGTAGTCTTCAGCACTGCAATTACCTTTGCTATACTATTGCAAAGTGACCATTTTTATTGCCTCTCAAATTTTTGCGGTGTTGCAGGGAGCCCAAAATGATGGAAGCTGGTGTAGTGTTTGCAAGGAATTGCTAGAAGCATGACAAGGCCTGTAGGAAGAGGAAGAAAGTCTGTTGCATTGGTTTGGAAGAAATAGGCAAGGGGTTTGAAGCCTTTATTTGGATCAGTGTATAACAGTTAAATTTTGAAACTAAATGCACCTGAGATGACTTCTCTTCGTTTGTGTATGCGCTGAAGGAATTTAGATGACATACATGTTTTTCTGTAACATGCCTATATAAAATGTTCATTTCATTTCAACCTTTTTTCCCCACTCTTCTCTGTAGCTTCCAGCAGCAAAAGGCTTTGTTGCTAATAGCTTCTATTCTGGGTTGACTCCCACTGAATTTTTTTTTCATACAATGGCTGGTCGAGAAGGTCTGGTTGACACAGCTGTAAAAACAGCCGAAACTGGATATATGCAGGTAACTGTCAGTGGAGTAGGGGATTTGTCAGCCTTGCAAAAGGAGGGTATTTCTTATGTGTATGTTGAGGTGGGGGAGAAGTGCATACATTGGGTGTGTGTATGTGTGTGTAATGTAACAGCGTAATTTATACTGTGAAATACATGATTTTGCTGTATTCTCCAACAGGCATGAGGTTTGTAAATCAGACCTCAGACAGTGGTACAGTAACGTGCTTCTATTAAACTGATTCCTCTTGAATATGGGTGGTAAGCCCTTGTTCTATGGAATTATTGAGGACCACTATGCTGTTGTAGCATGTGTTCCTAAAACTCAGGTGAATGATTGAAGTTTGTCCATACATTGTAACATAGATTTGAGTTGTGAGTGCTATTTCAGATACAGTATTTCAACAATTAGAAGCAGAAAACACAAACGCTTTTGTGTTTGGGTTATTTAAAAAAAGACCATCTGGATGACAGAAATACGGCTAAAGCTCCCTTTTAGTATCTTACTTGGCATATAGACTTAAAGTTCTGTAAGATGTTAGTGTCTTTGGCTGTACCTTTTGTGGAAATAAATGTTCCTCCAACAAACCTTTTTATATTATGAGCAATTTTAAGACTTCAGTAAGATATTTAAGTAGTATTTTAAGTATAGTCCTCTTCCAAGTGTAACAGGCAGTGGAAAATCCAAGATAATTTGGGACTGGGCACACTATCAGAGATAGACAAGTAAATCTGCAAAGACTGAAATAAAATTCTTTTGAGGTTGGGTGACTAATTAGACCGTTTGTTCCTCAAGCTAACAGAATAATGTTTGCATATGTGTAAGTATGTACAAAACAATATATAATAAGCACTCTTCAACACATTTTTCCTTAGCAACTTTTACCCTACATGAATAAATTGTAGCATTGGACTTTGGAATTTCAAAACAAACAAAACCAAATGGCATTTATTTTATTTTACAATTTTTCTCCTCAGTAAAAAAAAGAATAAATTACCTATTTCTATTCTTTGCTGAGCTGTTTTACTGTTACAGAGCAATGAAGTACATGCTTAAAGTAAAACTGATTTTAGCACTGTTGCTTCATAGCATGCCTTCTTTTTGGGAGGCAGAGGAAGGAAGATGCTAATAAGCAGATTTCCTGATACAAGGAATTAATATAAGAGACGTAGCTAACACTGGTAAAAAATAGTACCTATCGGCTTTGACAGAAGAGCTCTTTGCTTTCTTTCAGTGAAAATAACCATTGACTGTTTTTGCTTCCATATAAAAAAAGTATAGTAACCCTTGAGAAATAAACCTCATTGTAAGAACGCAAATATTCTGTCAAATTCTCCCCTCCCTCCCCCCGCAAATTCCTTGGACTGTAGTAGGTTCTTGCAGTTTAGCATTAGCTTTCCTGTATGTTCTGATTTCTAAATGTGGAGAATTGTATTGTTGCTTTGAATTTTGTTATTGTTGGCTTTCATGCTCTGGGAATTACGCAGTAAGTCCCTAAAGATAATGTATGACTTAAAGTTGGTTTTCATGCCTGCTTGCTTGCTGATCACTGTATCAAACTTATTTCCTGAGTTCAGTTTCTATACTTTATGTAATCCAAATCAGTAGCTATTTTTGAAAAGTTCTCATATATTTTCTTTGCAATTTTTTTTCCTTCCTTTTTTCTTCAGAGGCGGCTGGTAAAATCCCTTGAAGATCTTTGCTCACAGTATGATTTGACAGTCAGAAGTTCTACTGGTGACATTATACAGTTTATTTACGGAGGAGATGGCTTGGATCCTGCAGCCATGGAAGGGAAGGATGAACCACTAGAATTCAAGCGAGTTCTAGACAATATAAGGGTAAGGCTTACCAAAATCTGTTGAAAGTTTGAAAAGACTATTAGGCATGTAGATCAAGTAGTAAGTTATGGGGAGAATTGTTTCAATTGAAGTATTTGTTTTTAAATTGCCTGGTCAGTCATTCAGCATGTATATAATAGGACAGAATTGTTTATGAGCTTTGAAAACAGAATTTTCTTCTGTGCTTAGATGTAGTTCTATGACCTAATATCTAACTCACTAGATAACTTACTGCTTAGTTGAGTACTAGATTGGACTAATATTACACCAAGTATTTCCTTATAAATAAAGACATTCATGTTCTTTGAGCTGTTTCTTAAGTTGGAGGCTTGATGTGTTAAAGCACTCCAGATGTGTTGTGATGTTTAAAGGACAGTATTAATTGGGTTTGTAGTTGTTTCTCTTGCGAAATACCTTTTGCTGAAAGAAGTATTCAGATTTCTGTAATGTGAGTGTAGTAAGTGGATAGAATTACAAATGTGTGTTTATACATACCTTCAGATTTATGCATGTAAATAGAAGTGTATGTGGACCATCTCTTCCCATTAGTCTAGTATTATATAGAAAAAAAAAACAAACTAAAACACAACCAAAACTGACAAATACTGTTTATCAGTGAAGTTTCTGTGCATATGATTTATGTAAAGAATTAAATGGTTTTTCTTCTTAAGGCTATATATCCATGCCATAGTGAACCAGCCCTTAGTAAAAATGCATTGGTGTTAACATCTGAGGCCATCATGAAGAAGAATGAATTTCTTTGCTGCCGAGACAGTTTTCTGCAGGTAAGTACCTCATTTCCTCATCACACCGTGATTAACTTTCCCTTATAAATTAAGGAAATTAAATGAAATGGTTTTACCAATCTGTAGGAGCAATGGCTGAACTTCATGTGTTAGAAGTAGGAGTAGTAGTTTGTTCAGTAATGTATTTGTGCACCTTTGGGAGGCAGAGAACTAGGGCTAGTTATTTTAATTCTTATTATCCTAGTCTTTCATGTTCACCACAGGAAATCAGAAATGAGAGAAAAATCTAGTGTTTTTTGAGTAGAAGGTGCTGCTGCTCTGAGATATCTTGCTGGAATTTCTCTATAGCAAGGTGGTACATTATGTGCTTCCCCCAGGATCAGAAACAAGGTGATTATGACTATGTATAGAGGAAACACTAGCAATGAGTCACATACTCTATTATTATACATGTATTTTGATATTACCAGCTTTCTGAATGTCTGTTTTTACTCATTTGCTGGTTTTCCTGTAATAAAGCTATTCACTTAGACCTATTTACCTTGCTTATGATACTAAACCAGCAAAACACTTGTTTTGTATGAAGGAGCTTTGCTGGACAGGGCTTATCTTCAGAGGAGTACTTGAGCTTTTTAAGGATGAGTAAACAGTCACATGACTGCTTACCC
>JBCJKH010001499.1:13049-24523 GCA_039877255.1 Loriculus beryllinus
GAGAAGCTGTGGCTGCCCCATCCCTGGCAGTGTTCAAGGCCAGGTTGGACACAGGGGCTTGGAGCAAGCTGCTCCAGAGGAAGGGGTCCCTGCCCATGGCAAGGGTTGGAGCTGGATGAGCTTTAAGGCCTCTTCCTACCCATATGAGGCTGGGATTCTATGATCTAAACAAAACCGAGCTTGAGAGCTTATCAGTACTACATCGAGATCTCACAAGCATTCCCAATGCAATGTGAGGGATCACTCCTTACTTCTCATGTCTTATTTGAAAAGAAGATTCATGAAAGAACACCAAAAGCTGTATTTACACTGATATGAAGGTAGAGATCTTGCCATAAGTACATTCATTGAAGCTTTCAATAAGCAAATTATCTTGATAACTCTCCTGGTTGTGAAAAACAGATACAGGTATTTCTTCCAGGTCCTGAGCAGCATATGTGTAATTACAGAATTAATAGATTGCCCGTTTCTTTTTTTAATCATTCATGGTTGCATTTACAATGCAAACTTTTAGCACAACAAAAAACCCCAACTGATTATCTCAAAATATTTATTCAAGATTAAAAAACATGCAGCATATGAATATTTAAATAAATATGAAATATTTATTTCTTCTTTCCTAAAGCTTCCATAACGGGGTTTTTAATTAATTTGTCATAAAAAATTTATACAGCCAGGTAGACTTTGATATTAGAGTTAAATCATAGAGTTAAGCTTCAGGTATTCACCTCTTTCTTGGGCTAGGATGGAGCGGGATGAGCTCTAGCAGGGAGCTCATCCACCAGCACAAACAGGTTCTGCTGCAGGCTAGGAATGGACAACGTGTTTCCAGCTTCTTTCACAGCAGTTTGCTCGTGATATGCTGGATTAACTAGTATTCGCATTTCCTCACAGCATGGAATTATGCACAGCACCCACACTGACCCCCAGCACAACAAACTCAGACACCAGGCTTTGCCTGGATGCGTTTTCCTTTCTGTAGTCCCCACACTCCCAGCAGGAGCATCTTGTCCCCAAAGGAAGGTTGGCCAGAGCCCAGCTCCGTGCCCAGGGACCTGAGAAGACAACACCACGTCTGAGCTGGGCTTGGCAGCTCTGTGTGCCTTTTACTGCTCACCACAAACCTGAACTCCTCCAGCAAGCTGCTGCAAGGGAAGCAGAAGTCGCCTTTCCTTTCCTGAGATCACAGCAAAGGAGCATTCTCCGCTCACTCTGTACTTAGCTGACCTGCTGGCAGCCACAGAGTTGAAGGAGAAAAACGGAGTCAAGAACTGAAATGCTGAGGCCCATTATTTGCAGGAAACTGTGCTACTGGAAGCCCTTGTAATCATCTCCCTGGGCCACCCAGTGAACTCAATTCAGCAGCAAAAGGTTGTCTCAGCCACATGAGCAGACCCTGCGCTTTCCAGGGGGATGCTGTGTAAGGGAGAGCAGCAGTTGGTCTGCCTGAAAGAGGGAAGGACTGGGGTTTTTGGTACATTATTAATGAGGAGACCTGCAGTCAGGTTTTCAGCAACTTCTACAAACTTCAGCTGGTGTTCAAGTGACATTTTGGGAAAAGACAGCATTCCTCATCTCCCTGCATCTTCGAATCCCTCTCATCTCTTACAGCAATGATCTCACGTAGCATCCGAGTGCTGCTGATAGACCTTCAACAGACCCCAGAAACACCAAATGAATAGGTTTTGGCCTCAGGAAGAGACTCTGGATCACCCCACATACCAAAAATCTTTTTGCCAAATGAGCCCCGAGATAAACCCTCAATTGCATTGCCCAGCACACAGCTCGGCCACTTGGCAACACCACTGCCCTGAGAGGCAAGAAACAAGATGCACAGAGCCCAGATCCAGCTCTGTGACCTCCCAGGAGCTCCACGCTTCCTCCCAAAAGATTGCAGCTAAACATTACATCAGCTTTCCACACACAGGAGAAAACAGGACTTTGGATTTCTGGCAAATTGCAAAGCCAACAGGAAGTTTTTGCACAAGCAACCCAAGCCCACGTCTGTCCCCAGTGATCTGCCTTCTTTTACATCAGTATTCCTTGCCCGGTGAAGGGTGGGAATATTCAGTTCTTGATGTAGACACATGGGCCAGGGGGAGCAAACCAGGGGACCACCGCACACTCCATGCTCCAGTCTCCACAGCCAGGGCTGCCCTGACCTCTCCCATGCTCATGACCACAGCATTCAGCCAGGCTGGGAGGAGATGGCACAGAAGTAACTCTAATGAAGGAAATCAAAGCTGAAGCCCTTCGAGTTTCACAGAAGGGCTGGGAATAGCTGAGGAAATCACTGTTCATAGCACTGCCCCTTCCCCTCCTGCTCCTGCTTACCCAACAGCAGATAACCCTCAGTTAATTGGTCCTGCCTTAATCACCTCTTCCCAGAATCAAAGCTCACTTCACACAGCAACTATTGGAAGCTCCAGGGGGGAAAGTACTCTTGCCTTATGTACTGTGCACCCCTTAGGTGCCTTACCATAGGTATCCCCTGATGCCACTCCATGGAGGAACTGCATTCAGAGGGTGCTGGCTGGGCATGCAGCACCTGCAGGGAACAAAGGCTTGCTCTGGTAGCCCTCTGGAGAATGCAGTGTCCATACACCCACGGTGCTGCAGGCCAGCCCTTGGAGAGCATCCATCCATGCCCTCCTTCATCCCTGTTGACATTTGTTGTCCCCAGCTCCCTTGGCTGCTGTCACACACTCAGTATGGGCAATGGAAACAGTCTGAATGCATCTTCTTGAATGTGGCTAACACTGATTTTATGATATACTAAACACCCCATCCAATAGCTATTAGTTTTACTGTCAGGCACACAATGTATGTGATCCATCTTTCTTCTCAGGCACACCACATGTCCCCCCTCAAATGACATTACAGCAGTTTCCATTTGTTACAGTGGGGCTTAAGCACTAACAGCGAGGTTCTTATCTTCTTGCTTTGTTTGTTATTAATGACACACTCTATTTAATCGGGATCAAGCCACAGTTCCTGTTCAGACACTGCTGAGAACAGCTTTGATCTCCTCTTTGGCAAGCAAGGCTCTGCAGCAGAGCTCCTGCCTCAGCACTGCCCTGCAAGAACCGAGCCTTCCCAGAGGGAATAATGCAGGATCTTTGGAAGTTCTCCCTTGCGAGGGTGCTGAGGCCCTGGCACAGGGTGCCCAGAGAAGCTGTGGCTGCTTTCCACCCCTGGTGGCATTAGTGAAAACCTCCTGTAGGCACAGCAAGCGTGCCCCAGTTTCAGGATGCTCCTGCATCACTTTGTGCCACAATTCACAGAGAACAAGAAGCACCAGGAAAGCAGGGTTAGCAAACTACAGCTTTTCCTATCCAGGCCTAAATGAAGTCATTTGCAGCAGGAATCACGCTGCTTCTGTTTACATGGGAAAGCATTCAAACTTGTACTAATGTCCATCAAAGCCCGGTCTCAGACTCCATTAAACACCAGGGCTGTCAGCCAGAACACGACCACATCAAAAGCCTCCATGAATTATTTCAGAAGCATTAACACAAGAGTTTTCTTGCAAAAAGTGTTTGGGCTCTCTGAAAACAGCCTAAAGAGGCATGAAACCTAACTCTTGCAAAAGTGAGAGTTAACACTTGAGTTTATCAGTCCAAACCCTATCTTCCCTTAGTATAAGGCAACAAATACGAAGACAGTTAAGACAATCTACATCATAGAAGGAAGTGTTTATTATCCTTATTTATTTTTGCAGTCCAATCTGGCCTTGTCTTCACTGAAGAGCTGCTCTACCACTGTCTGTATCAGAACACCCTGAATAGTGATCAGCTGCTGTTGTCTGAAAAGCAGGCCACAATATAGCAAGCAATGTATTAGAACACTACAAATTCTGGCATACCTGTGCACCCTATTGCATAGCCTCTCATTTTTGGATACACACTCCTGTACCACAGCCAAACTGTGCTGCTTCAAGATGTTCTTACATGGAGGATGGTAGAACAAGCTTTGTATGGACAAAGTACCCTGAGAGAATATTAAAATAAATAATAGCAATTAATTAGGCTTGTGTAAAGCTATTAACCTTCAAATCCCTATAAAAATAATAAGTAATGCTCAAATCCTCTGGGATGCACATAGTATTACCCTGTTCCATAGACAAGGAAGTGGAGATCTGGAGCAGTGGAATGATTTTTGCCCAGGGCAGTGCTGTAATCATTCCCCATGCCACAGAACTGCTGCTTTTAGACCACACTTGGGTGGGTGGATACAGGCAATACTGCAAACACATGTGTTGAGCACTCCATTATAGCTGTTTATTACAACCTGTGTTCGCAGGGCAGCATTTGCACCAGAGGAAAGCTTCATCTTCTGGAACAGGTGATCCTCATCATGTATTTCTGCTCTAATCCCCCCTGCAATGCTGTGCAGCTGATCACAGCAGTCTTCCTCCCCACCTCCTCCTAAGGTAGCACTGCACCCATATGGAAAAAGCAAGATCTTAATCTTCTCCTAAGCACTCATCCCAAATGCCTTCCTCCACTTCTATAGGGAACATACACTAAGGAAAAGCTGAGCATCAGCTTAAACTCAGAAGTCTCTCCAGGGCATTACATCCACAGCACCAATAAATCTTGAAGGATTTTTTGCATAGTATCTCTACCATTCAGCCTTCCCTGGGGTTCAGCCTTCTCCAGGTTTTCATCATCTTCTGGCCTAATTATTGCAACAAGCACATTTCCATCTTCTGAACATCAGCAGGTTTTGCTTGAATCACCCCTTTTCATGCATCTCTCCACTAACTCATCCCTCCCAACTGCATCTAACACAGCTTGTCCTCCCTTTCCCCCCTTTTGTTCCACTTGGCCAAGGGTGCCAGGCTCTATTGCACATAGATTATGGTAAAAGCTGCCTATAAATAGCCCCATAGCCACTTCAGTGCTCTGCTTCAAATCTTGTCTCAACAGTGCTTCAGCCTGTGACTGGGTTCCCCACATGCTATTACATTAAATAGTAAATAACAACACTCCCCAAACTTCCCAACTTCCTGGGGTGGGATTGTCCCTTCAATAACACTAATGAGTCCTGGGGTGGGCCCTTGTGCTGCTGTTTACATGGAATCACAGCTCCCAGCTGCCTCCCTCCCATTATGGGGTAGGAGTTGCTCTTTGCTGGGACACCTCATTTGTGGTGGCTCAATTCTCACCAGAATCAATGGTTCTTGCATCAGAAGGTCTGTTCAAACCTACCATAACTCCCCTGTAATTAGTTGGCATGACAGCTTCCACAAGAAAGGGGAGATACAAAATGCAGCTGAGAGCATCTTAACCAGGGGAAGACTCAGCCCTGAAAATCCTTGCTCTTCAGGGGTGCAAGATAGCCTGCTTTACTGTAATGAAAGTCCTCTTGTCCAACGTCCTCCAACAATCTGCCTTTAATGGGGTTACTATTGCAGAGGTAAAGCATTTTATATGGAACCAGGTTTACATTATCCTGCTATTCGGAGATCTAGCTTGCAATGCTGTTCAAATCCTTTAATCCATAAATAGGATTCCAGCCAGAGCTGGGCTGCCTTCCAAAACTGTAATCTCCAGTATATGAATTATTACAAAAAGATTAGGGTGTTTCAAGTAATAACATTTCAAATAAATCAGCTTTCATGGAGGAACAACAAACTAATATCAGAAATAACAATATAAAGACATTTATATAGCCACTTGCTGGAATAACTTCACTAACTGGAGGGATTCTTACCTCATTTACATCATTTTCTTTGAGAAATACACCTCTGCCTTTGTCCCTTCACTACTGGGCTCTGCTGCAGAGCAAACAAGGTGCTCCTGTCTCATCTATCAGCCTCCTTGAATCACCAGCTTTCTATTATATGGAGACAGGGAGGTATGCTGGTGTTACTGCAGATGATGCCCTTCTCCCCAAGCCTTCAGCTTTACATAATGCTTTGTGAGGATGGTCAGATGATCCTGAAGGCCAGAAACATTCCTGTAACTCCATTTTAATAATGACGAGTTGCGAGTTTAATCATTATTCCTAGTGCATTTGCAAAAGCCCTCCCTTCCACACGCACAGCACACACGTGTGCAGGGAGTGCTAAATAACTTATTTCCTGCTTCTTTTGGCAAGGCAGTTATGTGACATTTATGGTACTTTTCTCACCTGCAAACTGTATTGGCACAGTAAGAAACCAGGTCTACAGAGTTCAGAACAGTGAGATGGAGAAAAATGAGAAGGCAGAGGGTCTGGGCAGGTGAGATGGCAGAAAAGGAGAGGTGAAAAGGAGCAGAGCCAAAAAGCCACCATCCCTTGAGCTCCTGGGGTCCAGGCAGGGGCACTGGCTTGGTGGTGGGCAGCAAAGTGTGAGTCTCCTGTGGTCTGAAGGCAAAGGCTTGGGGGAAAGGTGAGGGGATGTGTGCTCAGCACCACCACCAGCCGTGATGCTCCAGGCTGCTTAGTGACAGATGTGAAGCCCAAGGTGCCCATGGATTTATGGCATTCCTCCCCGCCTTCCGAGTGCTATGAATAAATGACACATCTCACTTCCTTATTTATCCATTTGTGAAGCTTAATGGGCAGTTGTAGAGAAGAATATTGAGCCTTTTATGGGGTAGGGCAGGCTAGTTTCCTGATTTACACTTGCATCAACAGAGAGTGGAATATGGACTCAGCAAATCTTATTTAGCTCTTAAAAAGAAAACATATGCAAAGAACACCACAAAACTGAGCATCCTAAACAAATAAACTAAACCTGGTGCCAACTAAGAACCCCTGGTTTGAATTCAGGCCTCATAATACCGTCAAGAAAGTGAGAAAGCTCCTGCCAGACATGGTCCCAGGCTGGTGCCTGGGCTTGTTCTTTGTACAGACCCTGCTGCAGTGCTCAACAACACTGGGCAGAGACACCCTGGTACAGACCCATAGCTCACAGCACCGATACATCCAAACACAGCTTTAACATGCTCATCTACCTATAGGGCTTGCCAATGGGCCCTGTTTTAACAGGGGGAGTTAAATAATGTACATAAATGTTTTCAAGACCTGGGACTAGAAGTTACAGGCAGTCTTTGCACAGTATATGGACCATGTTATTGCTGCATAGCATAAAACCAGAGGCCTCTGGAGGGCTGTGGGGATTGCTGTCCTGGGATAACCAAGCATACAGATTAGAGGCTGCAGACAGTTATCTTAGCAACCTATTTTCATCAATTGTTCTTTTTCTCATAAGCTACCCACTGAGACTTTCAAATCCAATCACACCTGAAGCTCCTGAAATTAAACCTTTAATAAAAGATACCCAGCGTACCATCAGAAACAGCTCTCAGCCATTTTATCAGTGAAACAAACTTTGATGGTCCCCATAATTTTTAGCGAGCTTCTTCAGATATTCAGCTGTGATTTACACAGGACATTTTGCTCCCATATGATAAATTACACCAGGACACAAAGGAGAGTGAATAGCAAGTGAATCAGTGCATGTTTTCAAAGGTCCTATCACAAGGAAAACTAGAGTCAGAATTAATTAATTTCTTAAAAAAGCTACAGATTCAGGGAACACATGTGATTTTCCAAGCAGCATTACTATAAGGTTAGATTGCTGAATTCTGCCAGGGCAGATGTTTTACCCCCTTAGGGGCCAGACCATCATTAAAACTACTATTTTTGCAAGTAACTCAGTTACTCCAGATTGAAACAATTTCAGTGCAAGACTTAAAAAACTAACAGCCCCCCCCAATGCCTTTTCTCATTTTTGTTTCCTAATGGATAGCAACACAGGCAATCCATAATCACATGAAATACAGCTCTCTTTGCCAGCCTGTAATTTCTTCTGTGGCACATTAAGGTGGCGAGCAACACCTCAGTTAGACACTGTCAGCACGTACACCACACAACCAGCATTATTTTCCCCTTGGAATCCATCATTCAGCTATTTCAAATTGAGCTGAAACTTTGACATGCAGACTGTCACTTCAGGAAAGAATTATTATTATTCCCAGAAAATTAAATAAATCCGGTCAAACTTTATGATCAGCTTACCCACCCACCATGCATCAAACTCCCAGTTCCTTTCCTATTCCCTCTTCAACTGCTTCTGAACACCTTCCATTTTAAACATATACCTAATGTAAACCTCCCCTTAAACCCCCCCACTAAATCTCTGTTTCACAGAGAATATGGCAATTCAAGCTAAGGAACTCAATAGAAAAAACTCAACTCCACCAAAGCCAACAAAAAGAAAGCCTAAGCACTTGTTACTACAGCAGAGCAACACAAAAGGTAAAGCCATCAGCATAGACTCCTTACCAGCAACCTCCATCCCATTTCTTCCCAGCCCTCCAGCAACAGCCACAGCAATTAACTCACAAAGTCACCTCACAACTTTCCAGGTTCAACAACAGACCCAACGTCTGATTTAATCAACTCTAGGCTACACACAGAAATGATTTATTGCACTTCTGTATCTCATGCCATGAACTCCTGCCCCCATGACCTGATACACAGCATAGATAGCTATTTTTTTTCCATATTGATATTTCTCTTACCTTTCTTGGCCAAAGGAGAAACACTACTAGAAGCTGCTCCTGAATAAGCCCCAAGTGAATCTCCATTTCTTCTTTTAAGAAGGTCATCCCAACAAGAAACACCAAAGCAGGAAGACCCTCCAAACAAAGCTGTAGCTATCAACACGCCTTTAAAGCCAGGCCCACTGCCAATCCTGGGCACCTGCTGGACCACTCCCAATGGTAAAGGACCTGGTGATTTGTTCCAGCTGGGCTCATTACTGCTAAGGACACACAGCTGGGGACCTCTCCTTAACTCTAGTTTAACTCTTTCCTTGCAAAGCTTAGGGTGTTACCTCTTCTCCTTCTCTCTCCAGGGAAGTGGTGGATTACCCAGTGCTGGACAGAGTGCTGGCCATCTTTTAGGTGATGCTGTGCCTAGAAAGGTTAAATCAGATGATTGTTGAGGTCCCTGAGATTCTAGAATTCTCTGGGAGGTGCTCAGGCTGTTAACACCATGGCAACGGTATCTATCATTTCATGGACAACGTGCAGCATTCCAAGCCCCTGCTCTGTCCAGAGCATCCTGCTGTTCAGCTCCTGCTTCCCACTCTGTAGAGGAAACAGCCAGAATTCTTAGTGATTGTGAATAATGTTTTACTGGATTCACCAGCATTTTAATGCCTCTAATTACGGCCTGTTTGAACTAGATTAAATAAAAGCCCCCATGCTCCATTTCTCCTCACTCCTGCAGCCTGTTTCCACCTGATTTAGACTGCTCAAGGAGTCAGGGAGGTTTTTTATGCATACATTACATTCGGCTATGACATCCAGCAAAAATAATAACAACATCTGACAAAGTTTGTTGTATTAAATAGAAGGTTGAGGATTCTTTTAACCTGTGGTACATGCAGGAACCAGCTGCACAGAAACACCAGACAATAGCACAAACGCTGGGAAATAATTTGCTATTCATTTAGCTGTCAGGTGTACTTTTGAACAGGAGTTTTAGCACAATTCAGCTTTAATAAATAGATGCTTAAAATACACTTTGTACTATAGAACCGTCTCCTCGCATTAAACTTAAAAACTCAATCAATAAGCCAAGAAAACTCAACCCAACAGCAGGCTGGTTTCCTATTATTGGGCCTTTTTGCCCAACTACATTAACTGCAAAGTATGTGCAATATAATAATCCTCTAGTATGAATACTGCATTGCTGGGATCCATTAACATTTTAGACAGGCTGTAATTAGGTACAATGCAGCCATGTGAGATTTGGAGTTTAGGCTCTTATCCAAAAATCCCAGGGAGAGATTTTTTACCTAATTCCACAGTTTTGGTGTTAAAAGGACCTGCACAAAGTCTGTGTCCCTGAGGGCGAGCCCTGCCCTGTTCCAAGCATTGGGACAGGCTGCTTCATCCTGGCTGGGAGAACCACCTCAAACCCCTCAGCAGATGGTGTGTCCTGGGGTGAGAGCTGGAGGTCAAAGCTATGTCTGTGGCAGAACCTGCAAAACAATTAAGGGACAGGATACAACCTACAAACCATCATGGAACTGCTGCCAAATAATGATTAAATCCCTGCCAGGGATCAATGCCCAATCAGGTTCTCCATCCAAGATGGGCAAGGAAAAGTTTGGGCTTCCTTAATTAAATTTTCAGACACACTTTCAGGAAAATTAGCGGGTTTTCCAACATTTTCTTTCCATAAACTAAGAATTTGGCTGGAGCTGGGTGCTGAAAGCTGGGAAGGGGTGGATGAGCAGGCCGCGTGTAAACCACAGAGCCCTTACTCTACCATAATGGTTGGATTTTATCATCTTAAAGGTCTTTTCCAACTTGGTTAATTCTATGATTAATGCCTGGGCTCCAGCAGTTGGCTAACAGGCGTTACCACAAGTAAAATCAGATCCATGCTCACTACTAACACTTTGTAGCTATGTGGTTGTTTGGAATCCTCTTCCACCATTTCGCTGCTGGGATTAAGATCTTGACTGCTTTGGAATTGTTTTTCCTCCTCTCTCTGAGCTGATCTCTCACTAGATGTTGGTCCTGCAGCCGAGCACTAACCACGGGGCGCTTAAGATTTATGTAGCTGTACCTGCAGAAGACATCAAGGTGAGATGAGCCTCTTGGTGAATTTTTCATGGCAAACTTCAGCTTTCCTCCATCTGGCTGTGCTTTTTTTCCTTCTCCTAACAATCAGGAACGCAGCACAGAGCCCAGAGAGAGATAAATGAACTTTTCTGATGGGGACAATATTGCAAGGACGCAGCTTTCAAAACACTGTCCTGCTTGCCACTGAGGTTTCTGACTGATGTGTCATATATTATCTAGTGCTGCAAAATCTAAGTGAGGTGGATGAGTTAGAGATCTGATTATAGAATTCCTGTGACTCTAAGGCAGTACTGAAAATGTCTATCTTTGTATTATCTAAACTCTCTTTCTGTATTCTTTCCTTAGTGTTGTGTAGATAAATCAATAAGACACATCATAAGTCTGCTATCCCCCTCTTGGGCAGATTCTTCCCCTTCTCAGTTAACACCAGTGGAACACCAGCAAGAGCCTGATGTACAGCTCTGCTCTCAACTCCATCCCCACGAGCTCTGTGGCTTGTGTCTGATGACTGAAAGCACAAGACCCATCTTCATATTACATGGTAACTTTGTAGAAGGATATTCTGGAGCCCCCAAAACAAGAAGGACATGGACCTGCTCAAGCAAGTCCAGAGGCAGACATGAAAATGTTCCAAGGGTTAGTGTCCCTCTGCTCTGGGAACAGGCTGAGAGAGCTGGGCTTCTTTAGCCTGGAGAAGAGAAGGCTCCTTAAAGGGAGACCTTACAGCAGCACCCAGTGCCTACAGGGGCGGCAGGAAACCTGGAGAGGGGCCTGGGACAAGGGCCTGTAGGGCCAGGCTAAGGGGAATGGCTTGAACCTGCCAGAACAGGGGAGACTGAGCTGAGCTCTTAGGCAGAAGCTCTTCCCTGTGAGGGT
>JBCJKH010001501.1:0-12837 GCA_039877255.1 Loriculus beryllinus
GTAAAATTTCACTATTGATGTACCTGTCATAAAGAAGAGAGGCAAAGGAGAGAAGGGTACAAGAAGGGGACAGAGAGGAAAGAACTTTAATAATATGCTCCAGAGGCACCTCAGGTCCCTGCTTCCACCATGCGTTTATCTCCTTCAAGGAGACTCCTGTTCTCTAAGAGATTATCTCCCAGGAGAGATACATTGAGGAAAAGTCAAAAGCTGTCTGAAGAATGTTTTATCATTCTAAACGAATGATCTTGATACTGTGCTGTAGAGGAAAGTAGGATTTTAGTTATGAGGTGTAGTCATAAATATATAAGGTGGCATGGAAGTAGAATTTTTCAGTACATATAATGCACAAAAATACAAAATGCAGCAATTAAAACTGTATGTATGGATTTCTGACATTCCCTAAAGGACATGAGACCTCTGAAATGGTAGGTGAATTAATCTCAACTATGTATGCAGTTATTTTTACCAACAACGAATAGTACGTGTGTAGAATCTTCATCTTAGTATTTAATACATTCTTCATTTAATATTTAACTCAAATGTAATATACTACTCATCCTTCATATAAATGAAATCATTGTTTACTGCATATTTTACAGCATCACAATCTCTGGTGGCCAGATTCCCATCCCATTAATACTAAGTGAAGAAATAAATCGCTTTCCCTGGGTTTGCACTGCAATTGCAATCGTGAGGGTTTTACCCTTTGTATGAGGGAAGCTACTTGTGCTGAATGTGGAAATGGCTTTATTTCCATGGAATTAAAGGCAGGAAAAGTGTCACATATTCGGCTGTGGCAGACCACCACTAGCTGTGGCATGTCTTTTGCCACCATAGGATTGCAGTTCCTTTGGAAACACCCATGTTGGTGCTGGTGTTGTTGGTGTGATAGAAAGAGATGAAATCATGACACCAAAAAAGCTACGTTTTATAAATTTCACTGAGGAAAGATTGAGCCTTGTCTTGTGTTTATAATCCTCAAAGGAAACTCTCTTTCTGGAGGAGCATGTGTCTGAGTTGGAGAACAGGGGAGTGGGCTCTGCAGACTCACTATAAAATGGATCTGCTGTAGTTATAAGGTATCTTGTTTTTACTGTGGCATCTGATTAGATGAGGAAAAGCCTATTTACACTTCAGGAGAGCTTTTATTTACTGTTCTTCCCCTATTTATCCTCCCTATCTGGAAAATTTACATGGCAAGGGGTGACCTGTGCAAAGTAAACCTAGTGAGCAGTGATTATGTATGGCTGTCAAAATCCTGTTACACCTTTGCTCACATGGTAACACTGTGGAAGGTAACTGCATTGCCCTTGACAGCACGCTGACCCCAGAGAACTGAAGTGTAGTGGATGAAAGCCCCATGGGCAGCTCCCCCACTGCAGCAAAGGTCTACAGGAATAGGAGGGAGGCCAGGGAGAGGATGCTGCTTTCCAACTGAAGAGCTGCTTCAGTTTCTCCTTCTCTTGAGTGGTAGGAACAGGGTTGAGTTGTAGTGTATTGCAGATGCCACTCAAGATAAGCTAGGCATCCTTGCTGACATACTGCCAACAACTTTTAGGCCTTGACTTTTGGTTTTCTTGAACTGGTAAGATTGTCATCCTAATACTCTGTTCCTCTGCCTTCTTAAGTGTGCCCTGAAGACCATATTAGCTGGTAACACTGGTCTGATAGCATGTTGTATCACAGGGCACAACTTTTCAATCATTCAGCCCAATATCAGGTAGGAGCTGCTCAGATCTGAGATAAGCTTTAAGTAACTCCGTCCTTAGAACAGAACAGGTATCAACAGGGGTAGAATCTATGAAACACCTGCTGATACTCAGGAGAGAAGACAGTGTGCTCCACAACAGTTCAGGTTTGCCGGACAGTTGCTGTCCTTGCTGTGCATGCTGCTCCCACAGTGCAACCGACACTGACAGCTGATCCTGACAATGCTGTTGAAATTTCTTTAAACCTGAGTCCAGTTGTCTGGTTTCCTTGTTTGCTCCTAGAAGAGAAAATCATGCCATCACTTCTGGCATTCGCACACTTATGATGCTGAAGGTAACAGTGTCATAGTTGTATTTGTATAGCAAGTCATAAAGACACTGCTCAGAAATATGCACGTATACTTAAAAATCAGTAGAAATTCTTGAATATGAATATGAATAACCTTGACAAATATAACAAAATCCTTTTTTTACTCTGAGCTTACAGGAAATCTTTTTTTCTTGCTGCCTTTTTAAAATGTAGGAAAGAAGAGTTCTAGAGTTAAACTGCCTTATTGTTCCCAGGTATGGTTGAAATGGAAAGACACATTATAGCAGGTCAGATCTTTGCCTGTCATTTCATTTAAGTGGCATACTTCTGCCACATGTCAGGTATGAAAAGCATAGTAAAAATCTTTAGCCCTTCCTTGTGGCTATACTGTCTGTCGGCATCAGTATTTTATGTTATGGAAAGATCTAATGGACTCATAAAATGTCAGGGTTTTGAGCTGCAGAGGAGGTAATCTGTACTTTCATGATCTCTTTTTCCTTCTTTCTTCATTTGTAAATAAAGGATGATAAATAACTGATTAAACAGACTAAACAGATGGCAATGGATTCAACTGAAGGGAAGATAAGCTTCACAAGTATTAAACGGACATGGTAGTTTTCTTTTCACTGCTGCCAAAATCATGACAGCTTCTTCCCTAGGTGAAAGTGCAAGCATATCCCCTTAGCTTGTGTTTTCCAATGACTCTTTAAAATCAAAGCCCACACAAGGTGGATTTAAAACTGACTGAACTGCTGGGCTTAGAGGGTTGTGATCAGCAGCACAAAGGCCAGCTGGAGGCTAGTTACTATTTGTAGTACCCTAAGGGTGCTGGGCTGATACTGTTTAACCTCTCTATTAATGATCTGAAGGTTGTGGGATGGAATGCACTCTCAAGTCTGCAGATACCAAATTAGGAGGAGCGTTTCATACACCAGGTGCTTGTGCTGCAATACTTTTGCAGGTTGGTGAAGTGAACAAAGAGGAACCTCATGAAGTTCAACGAAGGGAAATGCAAAGCTCTGTACTTTAGAATAACCAGTACAGAGTGGATAGAGGCTTCCTGGCTGTAAAGCAGCTCTACAGAGTAGGATCTTGGGGTCCTGACATACAAATTGAGCACAAGCCAGCACTATACCCTCACAGCACGAAGGCTAACAACATCCTGGGCTGCATAGATTAATGTGGTCAGCAGGTCAATAGAGGTGATTCTTCCTCTCAACTCGGCACGGGTGAGGCTGCATCTAAAGCGCTGTGTGAAGTTCTGGGCTCACTGATATATGAAAGACATAGGCATCCTGGAGCAAGTCAGGTGAATGGCCCCCGTGACATTAAGGTACTGGAGCATCTGACATGCAAGGAAAGGATGAGAGAACTTGAGTTGCATAGCCTGGAGCACAGAAAGCTCATGGGCATTATCAGTAATGTCTGCATATATCTGATGGGAAGGAATGAAGAAGATGGAGCCAGACTTCTCTTAGAGAGTCTCACTGAGTATCAGTCTCAATGGTAGTCGATGACAAGACGAGGTGAGAGCACAAACTGAAATGAAAGAAATTCTGTTTACATGTAAGGAACATCATTTTTGCTGTGAGTGTGGTCAGACACTGAAACAGGCTCCCCAGAGAGCTTGTGGAATCTCTTTCTTTGGGGATATTCAAAACCTGAGTGGACGCGGTCCTGAGCAGCCTGCTTTAGCTGTCCGTGCTTTGAGCTAGGGAATTGGAATAGACAATCTCTAGAGTCCCCTGCCAACCTCCCCTGTTCTGTGATTTTCTCCATCCATGAAAGAAAAATTATCTTCCCCTTCTATGAGTCAGAGACAAAAACCATTGAGATTTTTAAGGCAAAATATGACTACTCTGTCACACCTGACAAACTTGCACCGGTTTTCCATTGCTTGATTTCTTTTGAGCCCCTGGAGTCTTGTCTTTCATTAACCCATTCTTTCCTTGCCTCTGGTGTGTTGTTACTGTTCACCTACACACTCTGTTCTTACCATTCTAATTCCTTATAAAGTCCTTGGAAGAACATTCCAGTAAAATCCTCAGGTCTGTCTCCATTGCTACCATTTAAAACAGCTTCCTTGCCTTGACTTTCATCTAAGAGTTCACCAGTCTCCTTGTAGTGTGCCCTTCACCCTTAACTCCAACATAGAATTTGTATGGCAAAAAACCCCAGATCCATGTAGTTGCTACTTGCTGTAGTTGTAATTTGAATAGGGAATAAATCAAAAGATAATGGAGTAATAGTGAGATTAGTATTAAAGTTATTTTGCTTCCTCTTCACTGTCCTTCTGCTTAAGGTGTTATGTAGCCTTTGAACTACATCATGAGAGAATCATCATTATTGCTTTAGAAATCTCACAATGCTCTATGCCAATTTAATATTAGCCAGTTAATCTCTATAATGCTATCTTCGGAAACTGTGAGAAAAATGTAAAAGCTAAGACAAAAAACTGTAGCTGCCTATTTATTATCATGATGACTGATGCAGTGGAAACCAAGATGTCTTTATGCTTTCATTTGAAAAATAACTTCCTCAGGCAAATGAAACACTAAAATTGGCAATGCTGACTTAATCTCTCAAATCTGGCATATAGGTCTGTACTTCCAGTAAGCCTGGTGCTAGCCAGCAGATTTTACTTCTATTTTAAAGCCAGATACCTTGTAATTATGTTCTCCCTAGATTTTCTCTTAATTAATTGGAAATATCGGAAGAGTTAATTAAAAATACAAACCTTATTTGGTTCCATATCAAACCTGGCATTATGATCTTTTTATCTACAAAGCAAGAATTATGTGGGATCAGAAGTCTGAATTATTCATGATAGTTTCCAGCCATTTTTTCCCTCCTCCTTTATTCAGTGTAAAATCTTATAAGCTTTTCTTTCAGTCAAGGTGAAAGCAATATTAAGTCTTGGAAAAGAAACGTACCAAAGACATGCAGCTCTGTGAAATCCTTGTCCTGTAATCCTGGCTTTCTATTCACCATCACTATTCAATATCCCACTTTCTATATAAGCTTCATGATATATCAGCAGTTGATGAGATTTGTTTGTTATATTCCTGTTTTTCTTCTTCATAAAAAAGCTTTATCCATCCCTTCACTTTTCTAGGAGTAGCACTGTTTTCTGTGATTGTGTCTGCTGGGATCGCTAATTCAGCAACTCCATTCAGGATATTGGACAGTTGGTAGAGGGTGGACAGTGAGTGAGGAGGAAAGCTGTACTTGTTAAAATTTAGGACGGCATGTGGAGTGAATTTTAATAACATTAAGATCCAGTTAAATACTTATGAACTAACATGGTTGATTTTGTGAGTAGAAATACTGGCAGGTCACTTCTGAAAGATGCTTTATGAATTAAAGCTTGACCATAGTACATTGGACCTCTGTAAGGGGCTAAACAAAATTATTTCTAGTCATTCTGGAGACATGACAACAGATGAGATGGAAGTTGAGTCTGATCTGTACTAATGAGTCCTGCACTTCCTGTTTGCGGTATTGCTCCTGATGACTGTAGCAGCTCTATGTATGTTTTTCTTACAGGCTCTGACTTCATCTGTCATGCTATTCTTCCTCTTAAACAAATACATTTCTAAAGAGAAATGCAAAAACTTTCTTATTTGCTATTCAGGTTAAAAGGACAAAGAGTATTGTTTTTAAATTCTTTGTCTCTAACCTTTTAAAAGTAAATCACAGCCTTTAAGGTGAAATTAGAATGTATAGAGAATTCAGTAGGCAAATAGTATGTGCACCAGATGATCTGAAGGAAGCCTGCACGTTTCCATAGAAAACAAATGTGAATGTAGGAAAGCAGATGCTTTCTACCAACAGAGTGTACATACAGTTCTCAAGAGAACCTGAACAGCAATTTCTTTTCAGACTGCTGGAAGTATGCAAATTTCTGCAGAATTAAATGTGAATTTAAAAGAAATGGCATCTGTTAAGGACAAGACAACCCAAAGAGGCAGTTGGGAACTAAATAATATAATGAAGATCTTTAACAGGTTCAGCAGTATATATAAAGTCAATGACTCAAGTGTCGCCTGTTTTTAGCAAAGACGTAAGTGGGCATGTTGAAAAGATGTCTTTTAGAGTATGGCATTTGGAGTGTTTATCTGTGACCGTGAAGAAGGACATTAGTATGGTGTGTGGGGAGGTTTCAGATGATTCTCCATCAAAAAGCATCATCTGTTCAATTGAGGATATAGTCAGTGATGCACTTGTATCACCAGCATTATGTTTGCTATTTTTGACTGCAAGTTTAGCCCAGTAAGTCTAAGTAGGTTTGATTCTGTCCTGACACATGCTTGACACCACAATTATTAATTTAAATTCTTACTGCTGGACATCTTTTGAGCTGATGGCTGTGGGACTGGATGGATGTTACTGAAATTATTGTCTGAAGGCAAGGGAATAGTGCTAAATGCAGTAGCATAATTTTGCACAAGGGGTATTGCTGGTGAGCCAGCAGCCAGCTGCACAGGCATGGGAAGTGTGGTTTTTTTCCTGCTTTCTGATAAAGCACACCATTACTGGAGTGAGGACAAACACACAAGATAGCAGAATTCAGGTTTGCCAGGTGTTTCTGCCTCCACTCTTCCCTGTTCGCCTCACAGAATCCAGCTACTCAGTTGATCCTGCTGCTTTGTTGTGTCTTAAAGATTCCATTTAATCACTTAATTTTTATGGAAGTGCCCAAATGAGGGCAGGGAGGGCAGGAGATTTGATTTAGGAGAATGTGCAACAACACACTTAGTAAAAATTTTGATGAAACATGTAAGGTTAGATGTGTCTGTTTAGATGTTCTGGAAACGCCAAATTTTCAGGCTTTTTGAAAGCTGTCGAAAGGCAATAAAGGTCACTGGTTATAATTTTAGGAATTTAACCTCAAGCATTCATGTGTGACAAGGCTTGGCCAGGGTTCTCATGGCAAGAAACACTCCTTATGACCTGGAGCCTACCGAGTCCCACTGTACTGGTGTGCTTTCATAAACACAATGAGTGTCCAGGCTGTCACGTCCCTCTCCGCTCATACACTCCACAAACAAGGAGCAAAGTAAATAGGAGTTTACTGAATGGGTAGGTATAGTGTTATGGAATCATAGTGTAGTTAGATTTGGAAAGGACCTTAAGATCACCCAGTTCCAACCCCCCCTGCTATGGGCAGGGACACCTCCCACTAAACCATGTTACCCAAGGCTCTGTCCAGCCTGGCCTTGAACACCACCAGGGATGGAGCATTCACAACATATCTCATTTCAGAGCAGAAATACTTGAACTGATAACTAAAAGTAACCTAGTCAGCAGGGGCGACACTGCGACTGCAAGGGTGAATTTGCCAGGTAAGGTCATTTCCACATATGGAGTCTTCTCAGCATTGTGGGTTATTCTTCTTTATACTCTGCCCATGTGTTTTAAAAACGTTGTGTCTGTAAAGCCTCAGATCTGTTACTCTTGTGCAGCTCGTGGATTGGGCGTAGAGGATTATCAAAATACTTATTCTCTGGATGTTTTTCACTACTTAAGAATCCGCTTCTTACAACTGAATAATTTGTAATTTTTTTCTTCACACAGGTTGTAATCCTCAGCAAACATTCTAGAGGCTATCACTACATGTTAGCTAACCTGGTAAGAACTTCTCTTCATTACAAGCATAGCTAAATTTTAAAGGGTAACGTATTCTGTTCAGGTTGTGGCACCTTTAATCAGCAAATGAGGAAATGCATGGATGAGTTCTTGGTTTTTGAGAAATTACTTCAGTAAATACTAGAAGTGGTAGGTTATAGTAATTTGTACCCAATTATGGCCTTTCTTTTGTCTAAGAATCTCATAATTATCTACTAATTTTAAAATAATAATTTAATTATATGTTTTCCACTGATTTGTATCCTCATAACCAACGCTTGATTAATCAAATCATCTATGTAACATATTTGAAATTTAAGCACTCCACAAAAAATAACTGTAGCATATTTGTGTATAAAATAAGTGATTAAAAGCTGCAAATTAGAACAGTTCCATCAAATAAACCAGGCAGGTTGTTTAGCTGTTCTTTTGTATATCAAAGTGTAGGGTTGTGCCTGTGCATGTGTTGACCTATCAGCACAAGACTGTACATTTTCGTCTGTATTAGAGCTTCTTCTGGATTCTGGAATTGACTTTTAGAGATGTTTATGATGTCTTTGAAACTCCATCTGCTGGAGTTTCTTAGAAAAAGTGTTGTATTGAAATTGATACTGCAGCAAGTCTAATTCTTGGGTTCTGTGTGAGTGGGAAAATGTTCCTCCAAAATTCCCACTTTCAAGTTAGCAATCCCATTTGCTAGCAGATTCTCTGTAGCCACGTTTTGGTGTGATTAAAGCAGAAAAGACAATTTTTAAAATAGCCTTATTGTTGTGACTTTAAGATGTAACATTTTGACTGTATGACTTTAAGATGTGTCATTTTGCATTATAAGAACCAGTCATGATCTTACTGATGAGTGTATGCATAGAAATACAGGGGTTCTTATTCTAGATTGCCTTTTAGTATGTGTAACCATTGACGTTCAGATAAACATGACTGCAATCAAGTCATACTAATCAAAAAGACACCAATTTACTGCTTGAGGTATAAATAACAACAGAGTGGGAGAGAATCATCCCGTTATATTTGCAAGTAAAATGCTAAGTAATGCTGTGATGGAGAGCTGCCTCACAAGAGACGTGTGCTTTGCCTCCACAGCACAGTATGGGTGTTGAGTGGTATTCTGCTCCAAGCACTGAATCTTCATGTGCACTTTGCTGTACAAAAGGGATTGAGGTCTTGGACCAGTTTTCACCATGATGAGGAGAAGAGTGGAAATAGTACTTCAAGTTGCTCCACTTTTTTCTTTCTGACCAGTGGATTTCTGACCAGTACAGCATTGCCACCACACAACAGGGCAGTTTTCTATCACAAAGGTCTGAATAAGTTGACATTTTAAATTCTATGCCACTATCACACTCCCAATTACAATAATAATTGTCTCCTTGGTAGGATATTTTCAGCTAGCAAGAGGGAAATTAATGTTTCTTTTGTGCTACTCTTGTAGCAGGTAAAATCAAGCCTAGGAAAAGGGGATTGGGATGACAATGATTCTTGTTTTCTACATGTGTCCTCATAGGGTTTCACAGACATTGTTCTGGAGAGAGTAATGCATGGAGGTGCCAATGTTACTGGATTCCAGATTGTTAATAATGAAAACCCAATAGTTCAACAGTTTCTACAACGCTGGGTGAGGCTCGACGAAAGGGAATTCCCTGAAGCCAAAAACTCACCATTAAAGGTATGTCTTTTACCCTGACAGTGATGATGATTATGCAAGTTGCTTTTAACAATTATTTGAAGTTTTTTAACCCCAGATGTGTGCATGTGTATGGTACAGACACCTCATTAGAATATGCTGCAACATTCACTGAACTTCCAGAAGAGAGAAAGAGACAGAGGCTGTTAGTTGGACATGAGTGCTCAGCGTGGTGGGATTTCCTCAGGGGCAAAGGCTTGGTCTTGCAAATCCTGTTGTTGTGTAATGGATGTAAAAACTTTTAATTTGAACTTCTTAAGTTAGTCTTGGGGGATGGGGGCTAGCTAGATTAGCTTCTGGATGCAAACTGTGGGTTACCTAGTCCATTTTAATACTAATAGAGAATTTCATGTGCAAAATGAAGTAGCTTTGGGTTCACTGAGAAGTCACTGTCACCTCCTAGGCACTGCTGACAGTTGCCTTCATAATCTACCCCCGTTTTTTACACTACTGTCCCTTACTTAAACACTCTGGATATTTTATGTCAAACCAATAAAATTGTCCTGATTTTTTTGAATGAAAGTCACAAGTTCACAAAAACTGTTACTGTTTGGGCGAAGTGAAGGTTAATTGGAAAACTTGTTAATATCTCTCCCAGGTATTTTTCTGCCTAAGCATCTCTATAGTAGAGGGGGACAATATTCACTGTCAAATCGAGACATGAATCAAGGGTACACTTCCAGTGATGGAAATCATTAAATCTTCTAGGACCACTGCATGTTATTAATATTCCTATTACATTCCTTCTTCCTCTTTTGGTGAGGTCTGTTCTTTTTCATCAATATGCATAGGTGAATAGAACCTGGGGCTGGTGGTGGATGAGAGGACCTTGAATTCTGTCATTCTTAGAAGTCCAGTTCTCCGTATCATGTATACTAACTGTCTCAGGGAAACCAAACCTATTGAAGAACCACAGCTGTGATGAGACAGTTCATGTCTTTCCTTCTTGATTTGGGAAGGACTCATGCAAACTGATGAATGGATTTGGAATTAAAAATTACTCTGATAAACTGGAGTAATGTCTTGATATTAGTGAGACAAAGTTCAGGGAAGCATAAAATGCTAGGTAGGAAGGAAAAGTCTAGTCCAGTCTGATGCTTGGGGGGAGGATACCAGGGGTAGGTGCTAGTACTGTGTTGGACTACAGACAGAATAGGACCTGGTTATGAGGTCCTGCTGCCAGAGGCCGATATCATTCAGAGGCATACGTTTCCATTCCCTGAGAGCAACTGATTTCTGTGGGGGAGGAGAATTATCTTAATCCCACACTATCCCACAGCTTTGCTGGCATTTCAGAGGAAGCAGAGAAAGGCAAACAGAGGCCCACAATGCTTGGATTAGTGTATTGTTCCTTGTTGATTAGGACCTAAGCCTGCTTTCTAAAGCTTTCAAGCAGTGATGCAGAAGTGAAGATAAGTATCATAGTGATCTTAAAAGCTCTGAAATATATAAAGTTAACCTAGGAAGATTTTATTCCACTTAAAAGCAATTTGCCTTGAGGGAAAAATTATTTTCCACTCTTAAAAAACAATCTTAAGTATATGGTACAAACACAAAGATTACATTATGTTTCCACAAATGTACCACTCATTACAGAAACGTGCACAGTATTTGTCAATCAGACAAAAAGCATATTTAAAAATTGATGTACAATATTTTTGATTAGGAAATAAAATTGCCTAGAGATTAAAGCCCTGATGTTTAATTTATTCTGTATTTTATCAGCCTTTCCCTTCTCTCTCTCTTTCTTCTCTTTGCATGCTCATGCATTTATAAGTAGAATTCAAATAAAGTACAAAATTAGATAGCTCTCTTGGCATGACTTGGAAGGGACTGCATTAAGGTTACTGACAATTGACGCAGTCTACTGAAAAAATTATCAGCGTGTAAGTTTTATGTAGTGCTAGATTGGACAGCTATTACAAGATTTTTCTAATACAAGAACAAATACCTAAAATTATGGCCTGATTCTATATTATGTGGAACCTGACATATAACCTTTGTTAACTTACTAAAAGAGGAGAGGATGATCATTGCAAAGCATCACAGAAAGAGGTAAAGATGGTCAGGATCAAAAGAGTGCCTGTGCTTAAGTACAGTCAGAGCAGGGTGATACAGTCAGAGCAAGATCCACACTCAGTAACTGCTGTCATTTAAAACTATATAAGAATGTCTGCTGTAAAGCCTTCTTCATAGTCCTACCTTTGCACTCCTTTTTTTATCAGATGTGATTCTCTTGATCTATGCATGCGGACACACCTCATTCTGCACAGATTTCCTAAGGCAAGAGTTTGCAATAAGATAATACACATTTTAAAGAAATACAGAACACCAATTGTACTATCATGCTCTACAGGATAGCATTAACTTCTACTGAATTTGATAAGTCTTATCCACATAGAGAATAGCTGAACATGCAGTTGAAATTTGGATTTCCACCTTTCTAATTCACACAGTATCTTCTGGAACTAACTCCACCATAAGGTTCATCAGGAGCCAGGAGCATTACGGTATCAGAGACAGCCAAGAGAAGGGCAGGGGCACCAGCACATGCAGAGTCTTTTTTCCTTATATTCTTATATTCTTTATTCCTTCTCTGCATTCTCTTACAAACGCTGTGGCAATACAGAAGGTCAGTTATAGGGGGTTTGAAATTGGTCTTACACACTGAGCACATCGCAATTGCTCTCAGTATGTATGTGTTGAAATGGTATCCTGATGTGCTGTAATGCCAGTGAAAACCAAAGATGTCATATGCAGAGCATGGTCCACTGTGGGAGGGAAGAACTTTCAGCAAACACATAAATGTGGAGAAAAACCCACCTCCATGTCGCTTCATAGGTGATAGTAAACTTGTGCCATTGGGAGGTGTCGCTAGACACATACAACAACCAATGGCTGAAGTTGACAGTGACGTGAACAAGTAGTTAAGGAGTCTGAGGGGTTCTGTTGTAGAGTTGCTGCTACACAAATCTTACCACCCTCCTCGGAGAAGGCAGATGGGGAATTCCCAAGGGGATGTAATACCTACAGTTTGTTTTGTGATTAGTTGCTTATGTAGCTGTCTTCTGAGAAAAGTAATCTGATCTATTCTTTACCACAAATGCTACCTGATCAGGACTGTGGTCCAAACAGAAATAATTTATGTTAACTTCAATTCAAAACTCTCTTGGCAGTCTTTTAAAAAGAATGCCCCAAACAAAATCAATATGAGCTCTTCTTTGGTATTGGTAGCAGTATGGGCCAGCATGGAATTGCAGACTTCTGTAGTGTAGTCACTTAGATGAACTTGCTTCCAATTAAATTTAAACTTTATGCAACTATAAACTGGCTTTGTTATTTTGCTGCTGTATGCTATACAAAATGAAAGTATTTTTACTTTGTTAATTGAAATTAACACGAGAACCACGGGGATGATCAGGGGACTGGAGCATCTCCCGTATGAAGACAGGCTGAGAAAGTTGGGACTGTTTAGCCTGGAGAAGAGA
>JBCJKH010001501.1:17392-70952 GCA_039877255.1 Loriculus beryllinus
CAGTGTAGCCACAGCACCATGAACATTAGCACAAGCCAGCTGACAAATAGCCACCTCATGGTCACTGGGGGTTTTGTATCCCATACTGAAGATAATGATGTGCCTGCATTGCTAATGATGTCTGGGCATCCACTCTAAACTTAGCTCAGGCATGTCTGCAGGGACTGTATTCAGTGTCCAAACCATGGCAGGATATGGATAAAAATTATAAAATCAAAGAATTTTACTCAAGAGTGCTATGCAGTTTAATTTCTTGTCTATAGTGTATTCGTATGCTGTAGGTGCATGAGAATTTATTTCACAGGCACCATGATGATATGAATTTAGATAGAGGGAATTTAATACAGATTTTCACTTAGATTTGGCTCGTATTTATTTAGGGGTTGGCTTCAGAACATGGTTTCTTTAAAGAAATTAGATTAAAGCTAAAGTAGTTCTTTAATGGCAAGACTGTTGCATAAGTGTTACGAAGCCCTATCTTTTGAGCTTGCTGTTGCAAGTTCATGCACCGGAGTCCTTGTAAACATCTACAATGAGGTAACAATCTCCATCTATGATTCTATGATTCTATGATTTGTATAGGTTGGTTATTGGAATGAATATGAAAGATTTGTGCCAGCGTTAGATCAGCTGCCCTCTAATGACACTTCATCTGTGGAGAACAGAACTATAGTAGTCACTACCATCTTGGTAAGTGTTATGTTCTTAATGTGTTTGTGTTTGGGAAACAAGACACATGTCTCCTGAGGTGTGTTAGACACCTTACCAGGAGGCAACTGTTGAATACTGTGTGACTTCATGTGACTGTAAAGTTCACTATCTTCCAGAGATGTACTGAGGGCTTGACCCTGCAAACTTCTCTGTGTATCAGTAACCTTATTCACATAAGGAGCTCACTGAGCTCAACGCTGTGCTTTGCTGCTTCTCAGACACTTGAACTCAATCAAATGTCTCACTAAAGTTATTACACATGTATGTAATGGACTGCAGGATCTGGCCTTCCTGCTATAGGTTCAAATCTTGCACCCTTCACTCAGGTACAGCTCCTGTAAACTCAACCCCTGTGGACTGAGTAAGGGTGGCCTGTAGAAGCCTGTAGAGAACTGGAGCTGCTCTAGCACTGGGTGAAAAGCGACCTATACCTGTGCAATTCCAGAGGAGTAAAGCTTTTCCTGTGTCTCACAAACAGCAGCATGTGTGTCAGTCCCAATGCCTCTAGCAGATGTGATATGTACAGTATTGTTTGTGACTTTTATGGCTGTTACAATTCTACTAAGCATGAACCAATTTTATGCTACTTCCTGAAGCACTGTATTTTACACTTCTATGGGTTTAGTGAGATATAATCAGCATTTCAGCTAGAATTTTCCAAGTAGGCTAAGGGAATTTAGTTGCAAAAATTTTTGCTTCCTAGCTTCCCTTAGGCTGCTTTGAAAATATCTCCATCAGAGCCCCATTCTAGGCCACTGGGGCCTTAGGAAATGATTTTGATGGTACGTGTGTTGGGTATGTCAGTTCTTTAACACCTACAGTGATGCTGTTTGACTGTCTAATCAGGCCTAATCCTTCAAACAAAAGTGTAACTTTGTTAAACTGTAATAGTCCTGTTGTCTTTAGTGAGTCCATACTAGCAACTAAATCAGTAGTATCTGTGGCTGTAGGAACAGACAAGAATTTTTGAACTGCAAAAGCCTGTCTTTCTAATTGCTGTACCAAAGCAGGAAATACTGTAAATACTTGCCAGTAACATAGAGTATAATAACAGCTCTCATTTTGTATGTTTTAAAGCTGTGTTTTACATTCATAGACTTTTGATCTTTACTTTTGTTTCAAAGGAATCACCATATGTAATGTATAAGAAAAACCATGAACAACTAGAAGGGAATGAGAGATATGAAGGATATTGTGTAGACTTAGCTTCTGAAATAGCAAAACATGTTGGAATAAAATACAAACTGTCAATTGTTGGAGATGGGAAATATGGAGCTAGGGACCCTGAGACTAAGATATGGAATGGCATGGTGGGTGAGCTGGTCTATGGGGTAAGTTTCTCTTAACCTTCATTTTAATGTTCTTTATCAAAAGTTATGCTGAAAGTTAATAAACTGCAAAATAAAGATGATTTGTTTGAATACCACCTTTAAAATTCTAGGTATTTCTTTGCAGTGCTATTGTTGTAGTTTACATTTCTAATCATTTCATTGCAGGAAAGTGCCACTTTTTACTGCTGTTCTCCAAATCAGAGTCCATAAAATGTGAAGAAATGACACTGGGCAGTTTCAAAACAACAGAATTTCCATTTTGCCCTTCATAAACTGCTTTTGCATTTGCCATGTCTCCTTTTCTTTGTCAGTCTTGGAAGTGCTGGTAGGGTGCCCCTCTCATTAAAGGTCTGATCCTATGGTGCTAGCCCTTGTTGGATCACTGATGTCAGTTTGTGTTTGACCAGAGACTAAGGACTCAGCCCCATGGTTGGGTAAGAAGCAATGCAGGTGTGAAATTACCCACATCCTTTTTCTTTTTAAACCCTGGCTTTAAAAAACAACTGTCAGACAAAAGAAAAAAAAAAAAGAAAAAAAGCCCTCTAATTCATTGCATTCATCTTTATATTTCTATCCTGGGTGTACATTGCTTTGTTTAGTAAGAACAAAAACAGTCCGGAATTGCCAGTTTAGAAACTTCTTTGAAAATGAGAATTTTAGAATATAGATAAACCAGATGGAAGGAGGAGAAAATTGGCTTTGCAGAAAAGACTTTACAAGCTGATATTTCATCTTTTTTTTTTTTTTCCCCCAAATGGTGATGAGATGATTTGTGATTCCGCCCAAATCTTTACAGTTTATTTTTAACAAGCTCTGCTTTATTAAAAATATCTGAGCAGGAGTGAATATTTCAGTTGCCTCCTTTTGTTCCATAGCTGAGTGTAATTTCTAAAAGTCACCTCAAAATTTCCTTGGGATAACATGTCATGGTTCTTGCAAAATGTTTGGTGAGATAATTCCTTCCAAATGAATCAGGCTTTTTAAAGTAATTGCTAGATTTGCAGAAGTTTTCTTTTTCTGGCTCAGTGAGAATAAGTTGATGTTTTATTCTGGTCAATCCTGATGCTTTATTACATACTTGGTAGCCTATTTGACTGCAAAATATTTTATATAAGCAACAATGTTTTTGTAGTATTGCATTAAGGGAAGGGTGGGAAATATGCTGATAGAGAAAGTGAACGGGGGTCTGAACCCCTGTGTTTTATCTTTTCTTCCCTCTTTCACTGAGATTTGACATTATGCAGATGTCTGAACTCCCATGCCTTAATTAGGTGATTTGAGAAACTGGTTTTACCTCTTCTAACGAATACAAGAACATTGATAACCTCTGAAGCAAAGGTTTAGTTAGTTCCAAGCAAATTACACTTCAGTGGAAACCTAAACCCTCAGTTTATCTGTATGTGGTTCAAGAAATACCAAAAGTATTAGCTGTAATTGAGTCCTTTTGATATATTTGCAAGTCACAAGCCATGAAACAGTTTATTCACTTAAAAAAGTAATCATACTATATGCAAAATACATGACAAAATAGAACCTGAAATTACTGCTAACAACCAGGGCACAGGGTCCATCTACACCAGAATAGGAAAGGTGTGATACAAGCCACTGCCTCTGGGACTTGGGCCAAGTAAGATTAGCCTGTGCAGCTGCTGTACAATGAAGGGTCCATCTGGATAACAGGCAGCAAAAATGATCAGAGGGCCGAAACACTTCTCCTGTGAGGAAAGGCTGAGAGACTTAGGGTCGTTCAGCCTGGAGAAGGCCCTGGGGAGAACTTAGAGCAGCCTTCCAGTACTTAAAAGGGACCGATAAGAGAGATGGAGACAGACTGTTTAGCAGTGCCTGTTGCAATAGGACAAGGCGTAATGGTTTTAAACTAGGAGAGGGTAGATTTAGACTAGATTTAAGGAAGCAATGTTTTACATTGAGGGTGGTGAAACACTGGAACACAGGTTGCCCAGAGAGTTGGTAGATGCCTCATCCCTGGAAGTGTTCAGGGTCAGATTAGATGGGGCTTTGAGCAGCCTGGTCTGTTTGAAGATGTCCCTGCTCATTGCAGGGGGTTGGACAGGAAGACCTTTAAAGGTCCCTTCCAGACCAAACCATTCTGTGATTCTATGATAAACAGGTTGGTTGCAGCTGCCTTTTCCACAGCCTCTTGGAAGGAGCCTTGCACAGAGAGCTCTGCCTCCTTCACGTCAAACAGCCCTAGCCACTTCCCCTTGACCCAGCCATGCTGCTTGACTTTTCTCCACCAGCAAAAACGAGCCTCACAGGCAGCACGGAGCATACCTTAAAACAGCCCCTAACCCACCCACTGTCATTTTCTCCTAAAAAAATGTCTGTTCCTTTGTATTCTGAAGCTCAGTTTTCATCTGTGTTTTCTCATTAATGAAAAACAGAGGAATGTTTCCCTCCCTGACCCCCAAGAGCTCCTCTTCTCATGCTGTGAGCTCAGTTACTGAAGCTCTTCACTGCAGTGCTCAATTATTCAAAGGTCAGATGCATCCCTTGAGGTTTGACTGTAGACCCAGGTTAATGCTTATAGCCCAGTGTTGCTGAGCTAGCTCCCCATCCTGCAGAGCTGAACTTCTCAGCTGGCAAGGTACACAGAAATCCACCTGGCTTTCTGCAGGCATGAAAGCAGCCCTTGAACTCTTAAGTAGAAACCTTACCAGCCCTCCAGATCCTTTCCCAGCCATGTGAGCAAACACCACCAAATACCCTTGGCCTCTTTCTCTATCTGCTGAGAGGGGACTGTGTACCACACTCACAAGGATGTGCACAAAGCCCTTTGAAGATGAAAAGTGCTCTAGAAGTGCTAATTATTTGGAGCAAGTGCCTCATTTACGTGCTGACTTTCCTTTATCTCTCAGGGGCTTAAAACTCTATTAGGGAGCTAAAACTGTATGTTACCCCTGATGCCCCTATGAGCCTTGTCTGAAAAATGACTGTCATATTTGGCTCCTCTGGATTCCATTTTGGGAAGACAAGAGGGAGATTAGATTTTAAATGCCTTTATTAGCATGTATGGAAGAGAGGCATGGAGGGGATAAAAGGGGCCTGATTGGTTTTGGTAACAGTTATCCAGCAGCTAAACTGAGTTGTGGCAGAAAACACAGTCTTTTAGATTGCATTTGTCTCAAGTGATAGACAGAGGCAAATGCAGCATTCTTCTGGCCCAACAACCTTCTCACCACCCTGGCATTGTTCGGAAGTCTTACCAGGCTTTTTGTGCTGTGCCCTATTTTGCATAGCCCTTTGCATACAACTTGTTCCTAAAATTGCTCTTGGGCAGTCATAGGAAGTGAGTGGCTTGTCATTTTAATGCCAAAACCCTCATTAACTGTAGTTAATGTTTCATTCCTGCCAGTTCATTGTTACTGTCACTCTGGCTTCCTGTGGGATGCAGTGTAGTCAGGAGAGAAAATGCAGCCAGGTCCTCACAGCCTCCAGACCACTGCATTGAAGGGCTTTGAATGGCAAGGAGACATGGAGGGGACTCGGTGTGTGCCGAGCTGTATCTGAAGCAGCAGTGGTGCTGTGTCACAGCACTGCAGGTCCTGAGGCTGAGCAGCACAGCCCTGACTCCAGTGCATGACTGCCTGGAGGTCTGCATTAGCTAGGTTAACTGGGACAGTCCCAAGAGGTGCACAGTGCCTGGGCATAAACACATTAAAATGCATCCCATTAGAAATTCCCCCTCCCCTGTCCCATAACACGTCAGGGCTGGTTGGAGGGTGTCAAAGTCTGCTGTGCTATAGGGCCCCCTGAAGTCAAGGACAATCTCAGCTTGCCCTCTTGGACAATTCCTTGTGGCTTTGCAATGGGCTGTACAAATGAACCTAGTTACAGAGAAGGGCAGCATAGGGATTGTAGCCCTGGAGGCAAGAAGTTCTGGATGAGCCAGTACTCCCAAACTCCTGTGCTTTGGGCAGGAGAACCCATAAGTCTTGTTAGAGAGGAGCTAACGGGGCCTTGTGGTTTGTTAGCAATTTTCAAAGGGTGGTGGCAGTAGTAATAGTAGTAGCAGTAATAAATGGTAATAAAATATGGCATAAAATGAAATTTATTTGATTTTTCATAAATAAAAGTCAGTTCAGGTTGAAGAAAATGTTAATTTTGCTCTTTCAATCTGATGGTGTCAAAATAAGACTCTTATTCCTAGTAGAAAAAAACCTCTACCAATTCAAGTGCTATTATCTTTCAAACTAAGAGAAATTTCTAGTGGAATAGTGGAAACTTTTGACAGAATAAAAATAGCAACGAGGTAAAAGCTTTTTTTTCATGGACATTTTAGATGAGGGCAGTAGCTAAATCATTCTCAGGCTAGAAGGCTGAATGACTGTTTAAATCTAAGCAGCAAAGCAAGCCATCAAGACAAGTGCTGTCCTCCAGTGATCTGTCCACCCAGTAAGGACATGTGGGGCTGAGGAACAGCAGCATCTCCCAGTGCACAGGGCTTTGTACCCACCAGCTGCTGAGCACTAGACAGTCGTCTTTTCTCTTCTACAGGGTAAGCCTCTGTCTGTAGGCTTTTATTTCTTCTTTCCCTTTTGAAGCAGGCTGCTGTTCTTCCTTCACTGTGCAGCCAGGGAAAGCCTTCCCTCCCCGGGCCTGATGCTTTTCACAGTGCTGAGGCTAATTGACAGTAGGTTCAACACAGATCTTAATTGTAGCTACAAATGCTTTGGGACTGGAAAGAGCAGACAAACCTTACAGCCTTTAAAACTCTCCTTGGGTAAGAAAAGGTCTTTATAAAAACCTTTCAATATGTAAAATAGCGTAAAGGAATGAAGCAGGGATGTAAAGAGCAGACAGTCCCCTGAACACAAGCAGCCTCCACAGTCTGTCAGAGTGGGACCACCTACACATCTCCCTGCCTTTAACAGCTAACCAGCTTCGCCTGGCCCCTCTGGCTCTCCCAGCAGCAGAAGAAAGACTACATATGGCATATACAGCCTTTGAATTGTAGTAGAGTGGAAGACTAATTCTCCTCAAAATGTCCCCTGTGCTCTTAGTCTGTGGCAGAGCCTGACTCTGCAATGAGCAGAAGCCTGCCCTCCACCCTGTATCCCTGGTTTCCACAGGAGGAAAGCCCAGGGAGAGATGCCCAAAGGCATCTGATGTCCTGCAGCTCAGGCAGCTCTGTACGGATAGACATGGAGTCCCTGCCCAAGCAGCCACTGAGCCATGGTGGCACCAGGACCACAGTCCTGGCACAGCCCCACACACAGAGCCACACTGACATGGGCCCAGACTCTATCTCCACAGCTCAAAAAGCAGATGTACCCTTAGTTTCTCCATCTGCATACAGTAATAGTGTATCAGGAGGAGCTGTGGGCATCCACATAAAGAGTACATGGACTGAACATTAACAGACTACAGCAGAAAAGGCCAACTGCAGCTTAACACCTTAATACTTTTTTACACTGCCCAGCTAATACACATTTGGACTTCAATGGAGCATGTTGCTAGTTGGGTGTCAGCTGTTGGTTTTGAGCAAGTGTGAGCTAATGTGTTAAAAACATTGTCCCCATGATCTGGCCTCTCAACACATCCTTGGGCATACTGGACTCTCTTCACAGGGTAGCATTTACCAGTAGATGCCACAGATGATGTGTTGCTCTGTCTGACACCCTTTTCTGATACTTGGAAACCTCAGACTGTACTGAGAGAGCCTAAAATGTGCTCAGTCTGTCATCATTCCAGCACAGTCTCTTCTATGTATCTGCATTCAGCACTTTTGAAGTGCTTGACTCCTGATGAGAACCGGGCAGTATCTCTCTGCATCAGTCCATACATACCTTGAGTGCTGTCTGGCTTCTTGTCACACAAAGGCTATGTAAACTGACTGTAGCCCAGACCCATTGCTTGGAAAACAGCACACTAGCAAAGGAATTGTTCAGTTCTGCAAGTGTGAATGACCTGCACGTACAAGCAGGAGCATAGCTGATACTGCTTGCTGTCTCTAGTGCATAGCTTTGAAGTTAGAAAGACTCATTTTTAGGTCTGTAAGCAGAAGAATTTGATTCCTCCTTTTGGATTACAGAGGTGGAACATCTTATCATTTTTATTTCCCCATGCAGAGGGATATTTCCATCTGGTATTTTTCTCCCTCCCCTTAAGAGTCTTGAGGATTGCAGCCCCCTGGGGTCAGCTTTGAACAGAGTGGGTAGTGCCTCTGTGCTGCATGTCCTCTCTAAATCCATCCCTCCCACACGAGTAGGCAAAGGCAGAACAAGCCTCAGAGGAATCCATGACATTTCTCACCCAGCTTAAACGCAGCAGAGATGATGTTTGAAATGCCGTTAGTCATGAGTGATTAGCAAAGCTTAGTTATTGAGGTTCTTAACCCCCCCCCCCCCAGTTCTGCACAGGGAAGGGCATGGTTGTGGTTGTGTTCTTTTTAATTGAGCTCAATTTTTATGAATTCTGCTTATCTGCAACCATAACAGGAGAGGAAATTCACAACTGTGCTGCAATTATTAACGATCCTGTAGGGTGCTTAGACCTCTCCATAAGCTCTCCATTTCAGATACTGTATCTCTAAGTAAATAAGTGAAAAGCAGTCTGGGTTTTAACCTTTCTAGTCCAACCAATATTCAGAGACGTGGTGGGGAACCAGGCTCAGTTGCTGGATTGTAGCTGGTCCACTCTCAGTGCCCTGGTTGTTGATGGTTTCCTGAGACCCTGTGTCTGAGCCTACGCTTGTTCCCTCTGCAGAAAACAATTGCTGCCATTTTCATTTAAGGCATGAAGGTGTTTGTTGGTGTTTCCATTACATTGAACACCTACTGAAAATGGTAGGAAAGCAGCAAGACAGAAATGTATTGGAAAAAGTTAATATTTTATCTCTTAATATTAAAATGTAATATAAAATCATTTACAAAGAAATCCATGCTGAATGGTATGAATGAGGACATGGCAACGAGGCCTTTAAAAACTGATTTATCTGTGCTTCAGCACAGCATCAGCTTCATTCTCCCCAAAGACCCTACAGGAGCATCCTGCATGAACTCAGCTGCTCATGAAGGAGATGATACAGACTTTATTGCACGCTGCATCAGCACTTAGGAAGAGCTCCACTGTGTCTACTTTTGCAATTAAATATTACTTTGGGAGAATTAAATTTCTCCAAGTCCAGTGGAATGCTACAAAAACTGAATGTTCTTCCAGCTGAACCAGCCTTTTCTTGACTGACGAGCTGTCCCAGGGCTGCTTTCCATGTGCAGAAGTGCCAGGCAGTAAGGCACCTGCCTCCCACTCAAGCTTCACTTCGTATGCAATCACTGCTAAGTCTCTGTAAGGGTCCTTATCCATTAAGCTTACTCTCCTAAGGATTAATTTGTAAGTACCTCATTAATTCAACACGAAACACAGTAGCCATGGTCAAAGTGCTTAGTCTTCCAGCCAGCCATGGACTCTGACTACATTTAAAACCAATACTCTGCATCTCATACTGACTGCAGGCATGTAATATTTAACAGGAGCTCAGTAAGCAGCAGCTGCTAGACAAATATATGTTTGGGGGGAATTCAACAGTGAAGATGTTCTAGCATCACCCAGTCCCTTTACCACACTCTACCTGTGTGTCCCCCCCCCCCAAGTTTCTCTATTACTTAGGTATTGAACACTTTCATCTACAAAGCCAGTAAACACCCAAGTATCCAAAGGCAGCCAGAATTTTCAGGGTTTGTAGTCAAGCCAGGTTAGGCTGGATTTTTGCAGTAACTGACCAAATCACTTTGGTTTTCTCCTTGGGGAAGGTGGTCACTTAAGGGAAAAGACAATGTCTAATGGGGCTGAGGAGGGCTGTGAGAGGGTACACCAAGGTCCATGGTTTCCAAATGGCTTCCTTCTGTGCACAGGAATAGTTCATCTGATTATTACCAAACCACTGAAAGTCTCTTGGGCATGGCTGCACAGTGTCACTGAGGCACCAGCTGGCACAGAGCAGTGATACCAGGATTAACCTTGTGTGAAGCCTTCACCATTTCTGTTTATTAAATGTTTAAAAAACCAAACCACCAAACAGCTATCTAGGAGGAGGAACAAATCAGATATTAATGCAAGTCATGTACACCACTATCAGATTTACAGAAAGGCATATTCAATTATTTTACGGCACAGATTTTAATCGCTTCTTATTAACATTTCCTAATAACTTTTATTCAAACTTCTACTTAATCAGGTTTTATTTTTGCATCAGAAAGAGGTACATACTTACTAGCGGAACACAAAAATCTGATTTAAAAGGTACACCGTGGTTTAAGTATTGAGAAGTCAAACTTTCCCTAGGAATAATTTTTTCTCTTTGAAATTCTTAATTTACCAATGAAAGGCCATTGGTAGAAATACCAGTAACATGAATAGTTAGGGTTTAACTTTTCAATAGTTTAAAATAGAAGATTTAAAACATTATATGTAGGTATGCAAACTCTCATAAAAATAATTTTTAAATTAAAAGGGCCCTTTTTTTAGCATTCTAGTCTCTTCTGTTGCAAATGCTGACACCTGCTTGAGTACTTGCCTGAATCAAGACTAGGTTAGCTAACAGCATGACTTGAATCTTTCTGGCATAGAAATACAGGTGCAATTAAATGCACGTTGAAAATAAATTCTGGAATGCTATGTTTGATCAGGTAATAGTACATTTTTTTACTTCACATTCTTACCCTCCCATGGAATCCAACAAAGATGTATTGATTAAAGGCAAGCGCATTGGTTCAGAGTATACCAACATGCTGGTAAATGACAGATGCAGTGTGGTGAGATTGTGCTTCCAGGTGATGCAGCCCCCAAGCATAGTCTGTGTTAAAGATCCATAGAGCTAAGTTCTATAAAATATGATATCCATTATACTGAAAAATACTACTTTGCATTTTTCTCAGGTAACCCAGGCTATTGACAAATCCTCATTATTGTTCTTCAGTGACCACAGAAAAAGTGTGCTGTCTAGTTCCTATCACCCAACTATTTTGCCATCTTGTATAGTTTATTGCAAAGGGGTTTCAAATGGGTATACGAGTGGTAGCTCCCAAATGCAGCTGAAATTAGTGACTGATTGCATCTCTTAGATTCCCTTTAAAGGTCCTGAACTAATCAGTAAGGCAAAAGAACTTGCTGAAAGAATGGGAAAGAGAAAGTAAAAACATAACAAACACATAATTTGCCCAAAGTCTTCAAGGCAGGTGGATGGATACAGACCATTACTAGAAATGACATTGTTTTAGTTGCTATCTCACTGTCCAGTTCACATAGTTTTTATGCATCCGTTTTAACTTAATAGAAACATAAATACATGTTGGTATCTATCTGCCTCTGTTGTGAGGCCCTTGCATGGGTTTGATTGTAATTCTTCTTAACAATTTGCTATCAATATCATGTAGTCCTTAACTTCAGTGTTTGC
The DNA here is from genome assembly GCA_039877255.1 of Loriculus beryllinus. Taxonomy (NCBI): domain Eukaryota; kingdom Metazoa; phylum Chordata; class Aves; order Psittaciformes; family Psittacidae; genus Loriculus; species Loriculus beryllinus. The sequence goes on from JBCJKH010001501.1 coordinate 28,847, forward strand.
AAAATAGGCTGCAAAGAAAATGTTTTGTACTGGTTCATGTAATTTATCATCTGATTCGTTAGCCTGAGATGCTAGATTGTGATTATGTTGCAACTGTTTTGTAACTAACTTGGGTTTGTTTTCCCTTTTCAGAGAGCAGATATAGCTGTTGCCCCCCTCACCATAACACTGGTGCGAGAAGAAGTCATAGACTTTTCCAAACCCTTTATGAGCCTGGGCATCTCCATCATGATCAAGAAGCCTCAGAAATCTAAACCGGGCGTATTCTCTTTCCTGGATCCTTTGGCTTATGAAATTTGGATGTGTATAGTCTTTGCTTACATTGGCGTCAGCGTAGTTCTTTTCCTAGTCAGCAGATTCAGTCCTTACGAATGGCACTTGGAAGACAGCAGTGAAGAGCCACGTGACCCTCAGAATCCTCCTGACCCTCCAAATGAGTTTGGAATATTTAACAGCCTTTGGTTTTCCCTGGGTGCCTTTATGCAGCAAGGATGCGATATTTCTCCAAGGTTTGTTCCATATCACTCCATCCCCTTTTTGCATTTTATGGTCATTTTCTGATGCCATGGTGCATATATGTTGCTTTTTTTCAAATTTCTTTTTAATTCAGAATTTTTGGTTTTGACATTCCATTCAATGCTCAGCATCATCATCAAGCCACCATGCTTGCTAATGTTGACCTCCAGAGTGAATGGCATTGCTTTATAATGATATTTATGCATTTCTGCCAAATTTATATACACCATGTTGAGGCTGTAAAATGCATAGGGTTTTCTGTTTTCAGCAATGCTTGGAGGGCTACCGTGTTTTTGCTGCATATCTCATTTTACGGTCATCTCCTTGGTGCATATAATGTATTCTGCTTTGTAAAATAACACTTTTTTGTTTAAAAACATCACATGCAACAGCACTTTAAAGCACCTCCACTCCCATAATGGCTTCTGCTAGTCTTTTTACTTTATTCTGTGCATAATCTCTCTCTAGTTCTGTTTTTCTTGAACCATCCTCTCACCTATTACTAATTTGCTTACCACCATCTTTTGTATGTTCAGGTCTCTGTATGTGCCTTTCTAACAGCTACTGCACAATGCCCTTTATGTGTACTGTTATTTCAGTCCTGTCTAATCTGTTGTCCCTGTGTTCATAGTCAATATGGTTTAATAAGCATTGCCAGTTTCTATAAAGATTTATTTTATTCATGAAGACAGTCTTTCTGAATAAGACTGTAATAAAAATGTTTGATATTATTCCAGTTGAACAGAGAGCACCGGCAGTAACTTGTAGAATTATATTTATGTTTTTAAAGAAACACTTTGAAAACCATTCTTAATTGAACAATGCATAGCACAAATGCTTTTGAATAATATATATAATATTACTTCATTTCCACTGGAAAAATACTTTGGTGATGTGCTTGTGATAAGCAGTAAAATTATCTGGGTTCTTAGTGATGGAGCACTACTTGCATTTTGTATGACAATATTTTAATAACCAGTTTACAGCTATTTTAATTGCTAAAAATACTTGCTTAGTACAAACAGGATGCAATTTTTTCTTTTCACAAAGTTGCTAATTAAAGCAAGAGAGATAGATCTTTTCTAACTAGGCACTTAGATTCGAAATACACCTTGTCAGTCTTTATATTTGTGTACCTTTTTCAGTACCTGAATCATTGACATTACCAGTTTTTCCTTGTCCATATAGTGACAGGGATCTTGAATAGCCTCATTGAAGGAAGTGACAAAACTTCTGTGAAGTCTAATGGAAAGGATCATGGTTCTACCTGTTATAATGTAATAATGATCCTTTAAGTTCATAGTCATTGCACATTCAAATCTCCTAATGCTAGCAGCAAAATCCAGGACTTCTAGAAATACTGGCATTGGTATTTGATGCAAGTCACACGTATGTTTTAAAAGCCTTGATAGCAACAATTAGATTCATACCTATTGACAGATGAATATTTATCCTACGTAAAACACACACATTTTTGCCTGGGTATGACCACGCAGTTAGCAGTGTCTGGGTGTGCTGCCCCACCGCAGTTACAGCTGTTTGCCTTCTCCTCCTGTTTATACACCATGCTTCTGCTTTATACCTAAATTCTGTGGTGAAACTTTGCCTCTCTGCTTGCTCTTAAAGGTGATGAGTAGTGGTAACATTTAAATTGCTGTTGACCGTGTGTGTGCCCAATATAAAGGACCGGGAAATAAGCACTGGGACATCACATGGAAAGCTGCAGGCATTGCTCTATTTCCACTAGGTCTGTTTATTGACAGTTAAATAGAAGTCCATAGGATTTTTGTTACTCTCTCATGTGACTCTTTGACATGTCAAGCCATTTACCTTATATAACAAGTGGAACATACTCTTATTTTTATTCAGTACTACAATGATAAGTGCCTTGGAAATACCTACTAAAAAAGAGAGGCAGCAATAAACCTATTTATTTTATCTGTCCATCAGAAGTTATTAGCTCAGTAGTAGTATATGGCCCTCATTTGAAGACATTGTCCAGTTAGTTATCTCTCATGATAACAGGTTCCAGGCAGTTACATGCATTGTTACTGAAAAAAAAAGAGAAAATTAATACATTTAAACACTGTTCTTTTGACCAGTATGTTGATTTAAGTTGATTAAATGTCAAATTTCTTTTCCATAGAAGGGACTATTCCCAAATATTTCATTCTTAATCTGTATCTTTGTAAGGTTACACCATTCACAGTACATTGACTTTATGAATGTTTCATACTATTTTATTGCCATTAAAAGAGGCTTCATTCTTCCACTGTGAGTTTTGTCTGAATAAATTTCTTATATGAGAGCGTACAGCACTTGTAGAGAGATGCCGACAAGCAGTCTGGAGAGATCACTTTTGTACTTGCTGATAAAGGCTCTTTCAGCTGCCTTTGTGTGGAACAGCTGTGACATCTAATGACTAGTTAGATCTATCCTTGGTGAGTATGCTGTGTGGATATTCCAGAGGAAATATCCCTGTACTCTCCTCTCTGTATTTAATAAGAGTCGTCTAAATGGAATCAGATAGCAGCCAAAGGATGGGGTTAGTGCATCCCTTGATGGAATCAGGATTTGTTTCAGCAGTTTTGTTCTGCTATCAAAGGCTGCTGTGTTTTCTGCATAGTGAGCTAAAGCATTGAAAATTCATTTTTGATGGATCAAAAGTAGATTATTAAACTTGCTTTAATGTAAGATGTGCACAGCAAATGGAATCAGGAGAAAACAGTCAAATTTATAACACTGTTCTGAGCAAAAGTATCTTTGAAATCTCTAAGTGTGTATTTTCATTTTGCTCTTTATTCATGTGGCACAAAGAGGCTAGATTAATTAATTGCTGATGGAAAAGGACAGGGGGTTCATTAAAAATTATCTCATGAGGTTGGTCATTTAGGGGGGTGTATTTCAAGATCCCTATTTTCACAGCAGAAGACTCAAGAGACTCCTATTAAAGGCCATGGGAATGACTTTGTGGGACTTTCAAAATAGCAATGAAAGGTAAAGAGGTATTTCTGAAACTCCCACTGCCAGTTCCTATGATAGAAGCATCTCAAGGCAGTGCTTTAGATGCTGTTGTTTCTTGTGTTTTGTCTCAGTAGCTGCCTGGCCCCATGAAGCCCGCAGGAGAGGCAGGGGCTGGCTGGGCATGGGAGCAAGGGACTGAGCTCACAGCTTCTTAGGCACCAGGTGACTTGTGCTCAGAATACAGACAAGTTCTAGACAAGAAGGGTTTGTACCAAAGTTCATGAAGGTCATTTGTCAATATAGCAGCCATCTTGTATCGATCAGAAGAGCCCAATTAGAAATTGAGTAGTGTAAGAAGCTTATTATTTAGGTGTATTATAGGAAATCAAGAATGGTTTATGGCCATGAGTAGAAGCACTATTCAAGATATTTTGGTAAATAAATGAGGTTTTGTTTAAGTGTATTATTCTGCTGGAAAATGAATGTGAATTTGAATATTTATTTTGTTTTTCTCTTGTTACTAATTTGCTCTCATTTGACTCCATGCTTCCTTTTAAATTTCCTCTCAAGGTATGCACTCTTCCTGTTTACTTGCTTTTGAAAACACCGTCTGACTTTGTTTTTGATAACTGAGCTATAATTCTGTTATTCCAGGTCTCTCTTACTCCTCTCATTTGTTAATATGCTAGTTCACTTTAAAATAGTGTTGTGCAAAGTATCTGTTTATTGAGGCCATTTGAAAAATGATTTGTTGGGATAAAGCATTAGTTGTTTGTTTCTAAATTACAGCACTGCACACTTGGACAGCTATGTCTTTATCAGAAGAAGTGGTGCTGTTATTAAAAGCTGTGATTGATTTTTCTATCATTATTATCTGAATAATGGACAAACATTTCTGTGGTTCACAGCACAAACCATACAAGTACTCTCTTATTACCAGCCCAGTGTTTATGTACTAACCCTTTTTCTCCCACATCCCTCTACACCAGCCCCTGCAGTGGGTATAAGGAGTCTTCATATCAGCAGATGGACTGGGGGGAAACTGGGGTCCTTTGGACAAGGAGGCTGCCAGGCCATGCTCGTCCATGTTGTTGATCTTCTACTCTGTCTGTCTTTCCTTCAGTGTCAACTTTGTGGTTTGTTTTGTTTTTCTTTTGCCTCATCCTGTGTACCACCAATTACAGCTATCAGCCCAGACAGCTTCGTAGTCGAAGATGTTTAATCTTCCTTTTCATGCTCATTGGAAGACCCTGGTAGAAACAACTCTCTAGTGACATCCAGTTTTCTTTCAAGCAACCTCAACTCTTTTGAGAACAGCTCTGGTCCCCATCTGGCAAGATCCCTCTCTTGCATGTAAGACTCTCAGGCAAGTGCTGCCTTGATCCAGGGATCCATCCATGTCCACCTCCCCGTACCTCTCAGCTGTTCTCCATTTTTTATTCTGTATCGATCTGACTTGATTCATGCAGGTTGCAAGATCTCTGGGGCAAGATGTTTTTACCTTCCTCTGTGTGTAATACCCTGTATGAAGGTGCAGTTCAACACAGACCTTTTATTGTTGCAGAGCATAAGCTTCAGGTTTCGGTAGCTTAGAAGGTGGTTGTCTTCTGCACGTTTTTATCCCAGCAGCCCATCTGTCCTGCTAACAGAAAGGACAGCTAGCAATGCAAAGAAGACATTTCCTATGAGAAACTACAGGGAGAATGAACACACATTATTTTGTTCCCAGTAGTTACACTGAATTTATCTAAACACCCTGGCAAGTGTTCTTTTCATCTTCCTATTTCAAGACCTATTGTAAAGCAACAGGGCCATGGGAACCTTGAAACCCCAGATAAAGCTGGTCTTGCTATATGCAAGTGGATGTTTCATCTGCTGTTTCTGCTAGCCAGACTTCTGCTCAGTCTGGCTCTGAAACTTTCCACCTCCCTGCAGGGAGGAGAAATTCAATACTGAGTCTTCGATGAAAATGGAAAGTATGTAGTGGAGGAGTGAACAAAAGCGAGGTGAATTTCACCTGACATTGCCATCTAAAAGCAATAGGCTGTGTTTTAGTTAGGCATCTCAGTTCTCTCCAAAGTCCTAAGACGGATGGGCACTTTGAGACTTACCCTACATTACAGCAAGTGAGATAAATCTCTTTTTATCCACCAGCTCCAAAGGGAGCCTTACACGATGAGTTCAGAAGGCACTGCTTTGTAGCTGGCTAAAATTACATTAGCCTATGTATGAAGCTGGTTCAGCGTTTAGGATATCTAGTTGTACAAAGTAGCTAAAGCTTACCCAAGCTGATAAAGGAGCTGCCCAGAAAGGCCTTTAACCATCTAGCATCCCAAGAAATTCACTTGATACCTACAAAGAACATAGAGCAAGGTAGAGAGATTCCTTGACTCACTGAATTATTCTGAATTCCTATTTCTGCAACCTAACCTTTGCAGCTACTCAGTAGCCTTCTGTTAGTGATCAGCACAGCAGCAGTAGAGCCAAGGTTGAAACTTGGAAGCCTTTTATACTCTTGGAAGCCCCCCAAGAAAGGCAGAGAAGCCTTCTCCACTCATTGGTGATCTGGTGAATGTCTTCCTGCCATTGGGAAGTGCACGCAGACCAGAGTGATGGTGGTGTCTTTCAGAGTTCACACCTCAAAAAGCATTGTTTCCTGATGGACACAGAGGTGATGCTTCACTCTGCAAGCTTCCCTGGGCTGTGTAACCACTTGAACTGGTTTGCACGTTGGCACAGACTTGATGCAGCAGTCCCTGGGTGTAACTGCTCTAGTGCTGTTATCCATAGAAACCAGCCTGCATCTGCCTGCTCAGTGGGAGCTGGTGCTTCCATTTCTTGGGCAGAGGAGAATGGAGAATAGCAGTACTTCACCTCTTAGTTTGTTTCTCCACATTCCTCTCACCTATTCCATATCGCTCTGTTTTTATTGTGTTGGCAATTATTTTTCTTGGTGTGTTCTTTAATGTTAGATGGATTTGTTTTTTAGTTTCTCCATTCATAATTTAATGGTATTTTTTCAATGGCCGAGGCTTTGGCCAAGACCAGGCAGTTTCCCAGCTAACCCCCCATGTGGGAGACTTGCTTTTTCCTATCTCCATCAGTTGGTAGGACAACTTGTACCCACTGTCTGGGGATGGCACTGAGGGGCTTGAAGGAAACAAGTGAACAGGTAAGAGTTTTCTTGCTTTCTATTTCTTCCCTTCACACAAACCGAGGACTACAGCACACAGGGTCCACAGATTTAGTGTAATGGGATTGATTCTTCCTCCACCGGTATCAGTAGATTTAAGGGAAAACATAGGCAATAGCTTTGTCTTGGCGTCTGAAATGATCCCTATCAGCGCGCTGTGTTTGCAGGATGAGCACTGTACATGGCAGTGAAATTCCCCACTCAACTGAGCACTGTGCCACTGGCACCCTCCAGCCCTCAACAGATATTTTGAGCCTCATGTTCAGTTGCTGTAAAGCATCAAGAGCTTTTACTGACAGGATCTAGACCTCCTGACCACCAGGCATTTTGTAGTTACATGTTTACAAGTAGGCTTTTTTTATAGTCCTTATGGTATCCTTTTAAAAAACAAACACCACAACACAATTAACTTTTTTCCTGCTTTTTTCTCTGTTTTTGTGGTGGTTATAAAGCAGGAACATGCTTGACTTGGAACAGTGCAACATGTACATTGTAATTAAATAAAAAAAACAAAAATGTAAAACACAGCAGCCTCTCTCCTCACTTCAGTATGCAGATTCAGTCTGTAGCTCATGCTAGGTTGTGATGAAAGGATACTGGATCAGTTTTGGTTTGTTTGTTCCTTTGCATGTTTACTCACATTCGTTTTTGCAATTTACATTTTGAGAATTAGTTATGTAAAGGTACATTTGTGTCCCCTGAGCTGGGCAGCCCCAAGAGAGACATATCACAGCAGCCAGGTCCAGCCTTGGGGAAAGGCTGGGCAAGCAGAGAAGACAGAAGTCTTCTGGCAAAAGACTTCTCTAGCAAAGGATATGTGGAAGTCAGGAGAGCTTCTTCCTCTCCAAACCTCCAATGGGGTTGGCTCAGATGAATTATTTCTTAATTGACTGTCCTTGTTTTCACTGAAACACTGGAGAGAGTTTAACTGAGTAGGACCATATTTGCTGAGTGCACACCATATTGTGTGAGTGCACACCATATTTGCTTTCCTGAGGAAGACTGCAAAGAGCTAGCTCACAGTCCATCTGGTCACAGATACCTGTAGGATCTGGACAAAAGGGTCATGCATGTGAATTTCTCTTGAGTAAATTAAAAAATAATCAAGGAATGTCTTCACAGCAATTTGATGATGTGTGTTTTTCCATAGATCTCTCTCAGGGCGAATTGTCGGAGGAGTTTGGTGGTTCTTCACTCTCATCATTATCTCTTCCTACACTGCTAATCTTGCTGCCTTCCTTACGGTGGAAAGGATGGTTTCTCCCATAGAGAGCGCAGAGGACCTGGCTAAACAAACTGAAATAGCATATGGCACTTTGGATTCAGGCTCAACCAAAGAGTTCTTTCGAGTAAGTGTGTTAAATCTCCATTAGAGCTTTTCTAAACTGTAAGTGCCTAATGTACGGGGTTTCAGTCCTTTGTTTTTACCCAGCTGTGGTAGCTGTTCTGGTAAAAGCTGCTTTGTGCAATCAGGACAGGCCTGGGTGCAGATTTTAAATATCAAAAGATATTTATCAAAAATGGGTGGTTCTGCTCAACATGAAACATCTCAAGATGGGAAAACCTGACCTCTGCTATCATAGGAAGGGTTTTTTAAATACCAGTTTCTAAATAAGCTCTGTCTGATGAGCAGTAATGCAGTTATTTTCATAATATTGAGCAAGGAAAACTCTTGCAGGAGTGATGCTCTTGACCTACTTGCTCTGTTTGCCCAGCTGGCAGCCATTAGCACCATCCGCTGTCAATGCTCACTTGCCAGAATGAGAAGGGGGACAGGAGGCACGTGTTGCTGTTCATTTCTGTATGTGCATGGATTGCTGCAGTTGCTGTTGCTCTGTCTCCACTGTCTGCCAGTGTACGGCAGAGGCTAGTGTCAGGGGTGAAACTTTTGTACCCCAGAACACTGGCATGTGTTCACCTTGGTTAGAGAAATGCTGGGTTTGCAATATTTGGGAGTTGGGGGGAGTACACACTTTTATTTAAGGTCATCTTTTCTTTCTTCACTTGCCAAGCCACAAGCTGAACTGCAGACTGCTTGGTGAGGGTCATTAAAAACTCCAAATACAACCTCAGACCACTTTTATCTAGCTAAAAATGCTGTGACCTGAAAAGCTTGCCTTTCTAAGGGCAAACTGAGATACTCAGCACTTTCAGGGAGCTCTTGGTTCTCTCTCAGCAGTACCAATCAGATGCCATTCAAACCAACATTTTTTGTATAGAAAAGTGGTCAGTGCTGCAGGACTAATCATTGCCTGTCACAGATGCTGCCCGGGTGCAAGTGTGAGGGAGGGGGGACACAAAAAGCCTTGCTGTTGTAGACTGATGGGGTACTGAGGGCTCCTTGGATAAATACTGAGTGAGAGATCCTTGAATTTACTTAAAATTTCAGCACATGAAATTCATACACACAGATACATGTGTATATGAGTCTGATGTAAAGGTAGGAGTGAACCAAAGGTATTTTATAATGCTTTTGTACTCTGACTTCATGTGAAAACAGATACTCGGTAATTCTTAATTAACTATGGTGGCTGGTGTGTTACAAAGGATCCTGTTTGTATTAAAATGCTGTCAGATAAACATTGACCTTGTAAGGGTGATGAGAGTGTGTAAAAATTTGCATTCGGCTTAATTATCAGCCTAAGGCAGTGTTATTTGCACCACAAAAAAGAGTGGAATAGCCCTGTCAGAAGAGGTAGCACAGCTTGATTAGAAACACTGGTGCTGTATACAGTCACTGTACTGTTCATAGGGGGTAAAAAATCTTATTTTGACTATCTTGTTACCATTAATACAGAAAGAGGGATTGTGTGGGGGTGTATCTTCATTTCCTTAATGGTTTGACATAACAAGGAAATCCTTTCTCACCCAGAGATCAAAGGAATGAGTGTTTCATGTGAAAGGATACAAAGTCTAGTAAATGCATGAATACTTTGTTGTGCTGTTAATAGTCTTGAGATGAGCTGTGACTCTCTCTTGGTGCTGGAGAAAGCAGGGCTGTAAATGAGGAGGATCTGTCAGGAGCTGGCAGCTCCATCAGGCAGGGAGAGGAGGCAGATGAGAAAGAAGGAGAGCGGAGCCCAGCAGTGGTGGAGCGGGATGTAATGCCTGCTCTGGGTGATGAGCCAAGTGGGAAGGAGAATGGGCCTTAAGTGGTGTTTCTCTCTCCTCAGCATTCTCAAGACACACAACATCATTTCAGTTGTATTAACTTTTGCAGAGTAATTAATTTGAATAGAGTGATGCAGCCATGAAACTGTTGTAATTAGAGTCTTCAGTTGATTTGAGAAGGACAAAAGCTTTGCCTTAGATTAAATGCATATGTTCACATAAATACTTTGTTGTACAGTCTTTATTAGCTCCTTAATAAGATGGTAATGATGGCTGAAACTCGAAATAACTCTTGGAGGACACTTGGTTTCTGAGGCCCTGCTGTACAGACTATGCCTGCTGTGTGGTTTGGGATACTTGTCTCCCTGTAAGCTCTTGTCTCACTGCTAGTGCATCAGTGGGAGTGATAGTGGTCTGAGTCAAAACCATGAGTTCTCCTGGGTGCAGTGTGATGCTTATTCTCTCTGTGAAGGGAATATCCTCTTCAACACATTCCCCACCAGCATTTAACCAGTTTAAGTAACAGTTGGCTGAGTGGGTCAGGATCATCTCCCACTGAGAAAGGAAGCTTCTAACTGAGGGGATGGCTACCTGAGCAAGTTAGTGCAATCTTTACTTCTACCAGTTGCCGATGCCACTGGCTGTGGCATGTAAGAAGTAGCTAAATCTTCCCAAGAGATGCGAGAGCAGGAGGTCAGCACATGTGTAGCTGGGCCATGACTTCACACAGGAGGCACAGGACAGCCTCTCCAAGGTCTCATAAAGAACCTTGTATGGATATTTCTCTTCCTAGAGCTGTTAAGCTATAATGTTTCTCAAAGGTATTAGTCAGATAGTGATCTTAATGGCTGCTGTTGGTCAGTGAAAGGCACTAGACTGACAACAGCAAAGAAAATTGCCCGCTAAGGCATCATAGAGGGACCGAGCTCCAAATACCCACCATCTTGTCTGTGTGTGCTACAGGGAGCTTCTTGAGAGCCTTCCGTCCATAGCTCCTTTCTGCCAACCCCATTTCCAACCAGGATCGCTTCTGAAGGTTTCTTTTACAGTGTGGATACCTATCTGGTAGGAACTGGACTGATACCAGCACCTCATTTCAGATGAACAGATGGTGATGACTTTCAGCCACTTCAGACCTGGGCAGACTCCAGCTAGTGACCTATTTTATACTCTTGGATGGTTCCCTAAACATCACCGTGTCTCCCAGAGGCTATCCCAGCTATGTGGGTTACCTAGATACACCATTGCAATTTCACATGTGCACAATATCTGCTGTCAGTGTGACATTGTTCTCACAAGAGAGCCTATTCTTTATAGCAGTTTCACAACAGGCATTATTCATACTTCTCACTTGTTGGTGTCTCTCTGCATCAGGGCACTTGTCTAAGGTATATCTAAGAACCATATGAGCCTTCCTCTATTTTCGTGTTACTTGCTTGTTTCTGCTCAGAAACATTTTACATTTTTCACTAATGAGCTTATAAAGACATTTAAATGGCAATCAATACGTTACATCAGTTCCCTTCTGGCTTACAAAGGGCACTCATCCATATTGAAAATGAAAAGAAAGAACTTTTTCTTAGATATTTATTAGCATATAGTCTCAGATTAAGGACTCCAAAATACCTTTCTCTTTCTTGAAAACTGGCAGAGGCCTGTACTAGAAAGCAATTTCAGATCACTAAGCTACTACTTTTGAGGGTGTATCTGTTAGAATTAACATCTTCTAATACATTCAATTAAAGCTTCAGCATATCTGAGTAGCTCATAAAATCAATATAACACCATTTAATCCAAATTCAGCCCTAAGCCTAAGTATAATAGCATAGTCTAATACATTTTACACCTCCAATATGCATATATTCAAAAGGCATGACCTTTACTACCAATTAGTAATTCTTATGTAAACTTGTCTGTATTTAAAACTTCAGTAGAAGCAGAACGTGTTTCTAGATGCATAGAAATATAAATTGCTCTTGAATTTATGATGGTCTCTTTCAGTTGATAGCAGGTATCTGTGTTAAGAGGCTTCTGTAAAGTGACTTTCAGAGTGTATGTTTGATCATTGACAAACACAGCTGACCTGCTGGTACACTCTACTGAAAACCTGACATTTCAGAAAGTGCCCTCAAAATTGATCTGATGAGACAAGGCTTTACAGTTTGAAATATTGAGGCAGGTAACATGTAGCAAGTTTTGCATTAGGTCCTTCTCTCTTTTGTGAGAAATCAAAGGCGACTCCTGTCACACCGTTACTAATGTAGCTAATCACTGTTAGCTAAAACTAAGGAAAAAGGAGGCCTCAAAAGACTGGTCTTATTGTATTGTACAACTTTGTATTTTTGTTAGCAATAGTTTCAAGGTTATCCCTGACAAAATGACTCTACTATCCTGCAGCTCCCACATGCCTCAGATGAAAGGACTTGCTGCTCTGAAGTCAGCTCCTATTTTTTTTTTCTCCTGGAAATGGCATTAATTGCCAGGCTAGTTAAAAGTTTCAGTAGAAAGGCCAAAGATCCTTCGGACATGGTGTTTCCTGCTCTTGCAGTTGATTACTCCTACCTGGCATTGTCATTCATAAGTATTGGACAGAGAATTTGACACTGACATTGCTTCTGCTGTTGATCCTGACTTTAGGCTCAGTGCCTGGAGGTGTTAAACAGGCTGACAGCCTTCAAGCACAGCTTAGATGTTATTTTTAGGATTTTTTTTTGCACCATGATATGAAATTCACAGCTAAGGCTAAAGTCTTAGGACACATGGGAGTTAGAGCTAACTTGAGGACACCAAGGAGTCTGCACATGCTTTCCTTGTGCCTTCTGTGTGAAAGCTTCACTTCTGGTAACACTTGGATAGCTTGCCCAAACACTTCCATAATATTTTGCCCTTAATGAATGTTTTGTGAGAAGGCGATACTGTTCTTTTATGCCTTTGTGGACACATTCAGCACTTGAAATTCCTCTTCATCAGTTTTCTCAAAAAGTAGTTCTTTCCAAGCCAGGTTCAGGTGTGAAGACTTTCCAGACCTCATATATACATAAAACATGATCTAAAACTACAATTTTTAGGATGCCGGAAGTCATGCTAGGGACAGTCTGTAAGATGTCCTTTTTCTACCTTCTTGGTTTCATCAAGTCTGGATGGCTCAGCAAGAGCAGACAGAAAAGCATGAGATTCCTTGGTGATAGGTTTTGCATTTCTGTCTGCAGCTCTGGTCGTCTGTGCTGGGGAAGGGTGCTCTGATGTGAAAATGGGTACCAGAAAAAGCATCTAAATATGGTAAGGGGACTGTTGAGGTAGCTCTTGGAAGGATCTTTAAGTACAGCTTGTTTAGCTGGTTAAAGTAAAGCCAATATAGAAAACAATTTGTTCAAAAGAATAGAAAAAAACACCAGACAGGTGAGTACCCAAGCAGAAAATCAACATTTACCTGACAAAAACAGTAAAGAACAAATGAACATATTGACTCCAAATTCCTCAAAAATTAAAACATATAGCTTAAGGATTTTGAAACGCTCTCCACAAAAAACACTTGAGGTAACTAAAACCTTCCTTCCTGCTCATGCAGTGCTCTGTGATGGGCTGCATGAGCTGGGGCTGGAGCAGCACCGGTGACCCCACTGAGTCCCTCCTGGCTCCAAGGGTAGAGTGCTGCTGGATCCCACCCAGCGGGCAGCGGGAAGGGAGGACACTTTGTTATGGTTCCTCCATGGAAAGGGCAGGATATGGCAGGGCAGTCAGAGCCATTGGGGACAGAGGCAGACATAATGACTGTAATGCGTTGTGAAGAACTAGCATGTTACACTCAGTTGTAAGAGAAAGAGCTCATCGCTTTCCTCTGATGATAGGGTTGTATGAAGACAAGAGGAAAGGGAAATAAATTCTACCAAGTGGTCTCAGGAAGGAAAAGCCCTGAATTAGGAACCAAAAGCTGCCGCGCAATTTTTATGCATACTGTGCAATCAAATGATACTGAGATCATCATTAGAGCCTATTAAAAACACCACAGTGAATTCCATGCGTGCAGCGTGAAGGGTTTCATCTGTAGTTAAACTCTTTGATTTTTAATTTCAAGATTTATTTTCCTAGTGAAGATGAAGGACTTGTTTCTAGCACAGCATTTGTACGAACACTTTGCTTTTGCTTTTGGATAAAACTGTGATTAGCAGTTTGAAGCTTTCTGTGTTCTTGGCATATAGCGAAACAACACAGTCATCAAAACAAATGCCTGAAAAATATTGAAGTGTGGTTGAATTTAGGGACTTTAAAGATCAGAACATCACAGAAAAGTGATAGCTTCAAATACGAGCTGTGTAGATCTTTGATAGACAATGTGGCAGCAATTAATAAGAAAAAGTGCTGAGGTTTTAACTGTTTTTCAACACAGGAAGTGTGAAAATATTGTCTCTCCCTTCCCCATTTGATATTGGTGGGGGTGTGCACACATATGAAAAGGTGGATGTACACATGCAGAGAGATCACAGCCTCTCCGTTGCATGAATAATAAATGGTCTACTTGTGGAGGTTCTTTCTCTTAATCTGCTGAATCTCCTTTCTGTCACAGGGCTAAAGACAGCAGGAAATCAAATGTGACAATTACAAAAGAAATAGTTTCCCATGAAGTGATCTAATGTCTTTAAGCCTATAGATTGGAGAGGAATATGTATCCTTATGGGAACTGAAATTAACAGCTCATCCATCATCCACTCCTTGGAAGGGAAGCGCTGGGTGGTACTGGAGTTTAGGTGCCTGAACCATTTTACTAATTTCAGCAGGCAGCTAGGACTTAACAAAGCTTTCAGTTAACACTTAATAAATAGTTGAATAAATCTCTCCTTTGTTTTCAATAACAGATGGCATTTGTCTATCAGCTCTACTTGTGTTTGTGGCCTAGGTTTTCCAGCTTACCGATGTCTCGATGCTGCTCAGAAGTTGATCTCTGTAAGAACAGGGTTTCCAGCTGTGCTGCTAGGTGACTAGTTTCCATGGATCAGGCACTGCGTGTGAATGCAGCCCACGGCAGAGCCTGGCACAGCAGCCAGCAGTGGGTTAACCCTGTAACTGTGTCTGCACCACAGAGGCAAGCAGAGAGTGCCTCGGGGCAAAATCACTTGCTGTTTGAATGCTCTGCTTTTTGGAGAGCAGCTCTGTGATAATGATAATGACATTGCTCAAGACAGCCAGGACCCTGGGTTTTCAAGTCTCTCCTGCTTTACATAATGCTGCTCTGTAACATTAATACATCCTTACTAGGGATTCATTTAAAATACATGGGTGCTGACAAATTACTCACAGCACTGCTACTGTTACTTTTGCATAATTAGAAAATACATGACAGTTTAGAAATTCTGTTGATATGAATATGAAGCATCCCCTCTTGCAGTCCACTGGGATTTCTCCATCATTGCCTGTATATTGACCTGTTCTGTCTGGAGCTTCAGACACATTAGACTTGACAGTGTTCAGATCGTGTGCTGGAAACGCCGTTCTCTGTTAATTTATTGCAGGCCAAATCCAGAGCAGGGCTGGTGTGCTGTTCAGCTGTGCAGACAGGACTACTTTGCTAAGTATGTCACTGCTGGGGAGATGCCCCTTAGCCTGAAGGCTGATGTAATTGCTCCCTCCAGCCAGCTTGGGTGCATGCTGCCTCCTGCTCCCAGGGCAGACAGACAGATACGTCACAGCCCAGCCATGCAGATCCCAGTTGTACCCATACCCTGCTGTCTCCCCATACAGCCTTGCAGTGCGCTTCCTCGGTTAGGGCTCTGGCTCTGGCCATGGAGCACAGGGGATTTACAAAGGCAGCTTGTCTCTTAGTGAAAACTTTCTAATTTCCGGATCAGTATTGCAACAAGGAGGAACGAATGGCAGCAGTAAAGTGAGGAGATGAATATAAGCATAGTCTGAAGTTCAGTGTTGTGGACGAAAGGACATTTTAAAATCTTGATTTGCATTGTGCTACTCAGACTGTTACTGACATGTCAGTGATGTCCAGTTACAGTCAGAGTGACTCTTTGCTTGTCTGTTAGCCCAGCTCACTCCAGAAAAGATGCCTGTTAAAGCAGCTACAGCATATATTACCTGCCTGCTGCCAAAGCTCATGTTTTCAAAATGACCATGATGCACAGGAAGCAAGTCTCAAAAGAAAACTCCTTCAATACTGTGTTATTTTTTTATAGGATAAAGTTCTTTTTGTAATCAGGCTAGTGTGTATGTCAGGTGTGGAAATACTGTAGTGTTGCTGAAGCCTGGAGGGGTTCTTTTCAGGCTGCTTTCCATCTGCACTGTGTGCATAGCTGCCCTTGACCCTCCTTCCCCAGCACTGCCTCCTCCAAGAGCTTCTACTGGACTCCTATTGCTGCCCTGGTCAGGCAAGAAGCACTGTCCATGGGTTCAGAGGGCTGCCTTCAAAAGACAGCAACTGTCCCCACAGCCCCCATATAGGAGTTGTCTGAATCTTGATAGGGAACACATGGGATCTTAGGGCAAAGAGGGCAGCCCAGGGTTCATGGGTCTGATCCTTCAGCTCTTCTGATCTTCAATTTCCCAACTGCCCCAACTGGGAAAGGAAAGTGCCATTTATAGAATAGAAGTTACGGCATCATTAGTTTAAACAACAAACCAACATGACAGTGTCTCCCATCACAAACTTGACTGTGAAATACTACTACTCACCAGTTCACTTTCTCTTTTACATTTATGCCTATGTTATCAAAGCTCTGTGTATATTGCAAATATACAGGCTAGTTTACTTACACATGCTTGAACCTTGCTTTCCTGTAGCATCCCACCAATTCACGAACCATGGGTAGAGTTTAGTAGATCTGGGGGTTGGCCGTACTGAAAGTGATGTCCTGTGTGTGCTCATGGCAGCTGACCTACTTTCTTCTGCTGAGAATGTAATAAAAAACAAAAGGTTCATATAATGATGGGATTGATTTTTCTGTCCATATAGGTAAGTAAATTGCTGGCATCACAAGTTATCTGTGGCTAAAAGCTGTGACATTGATCTGTTAAGACTTTGCCCTATGACCTCCAGTAAATGACAGCTGTACTTTCATGTCTGCACTTGGGAAAGGGGACTAATGGTGCCCTCTGGCCTTTGTGAGAGCTATTTTTACCTTCTCAGTAAAAAGCTTGGAAATCTCAGAGAGAGGAACCTTATTAATCATGTTCTTATTATTAATGTAGCATCATTACACCAGCCTGCATGTGCCCAGAGCTCTTCCCAAGAAGGCAGAGCTGACCCAACATGCTGGGGCAGAAAAGCATCAGATCAAAGCCTTATCCAAAAGAGCAAGACAGTGGTAGCCACTGCATTGCAGTTTGCCATATTGAAAGTCCAAGAAAGCAACTTCCTAAACCCAATGGATTGCAAAGTGATCCCCAGGCCAGGCAGCAGCAGTGATACCAGGGCAGTCTTCAGGCATTTTTTCACTCTTGTCTAATAGCTTACTTTTTAATGGTTCATAGGTTACTGGATTCATTAGTTGCTGTAGGAGAGCTAATTGCACATGTGGAAGAAAAGCAGTGAGTGATGATAATGAAGCTAAGGTTCACACTTAACTACCCAAGTTCATACCAGTGAGGTGTGCATGTATATAAAGTCAGCATGTATTATGCAGATTAAATACCTGCACTGTTTTTAGTACAGACCTTTGCGTTATGTATCAGCAACATCTGTCTGACTTAGGGCTATAAATTTCCCTAGTTAAAGAGCTGTAAAGTGGTCACAGGGCTGATGTAGCAGAGGAATGTGTTACCTTTGCTGTTTTAGGCCCTTTGTTGATGTCTCTTCCAACCTTTGTGTGCATGCCCTGGTCAGGATGCTCCATCCACTTTGCACTTGTCTCACTCCCATTTGCTGCACTTCCCTGTTGGATTTACTGCATTTCAGTGTATTTGGCCAACTCCAAAGTGTATTAAAGTTTATGTAACCTGGACCCAGTTCTAGGACCAGGCAGCTGTAGCTGGCTTCCTTCTGGATCTTCTCCCTCTCCAGTACACCTGTTCCATTTCTTACACTGATATTGCTCAGCATGAAACAGTCTCTTGTTCTTCTTTATAGCCTACCTCTTGGATTACTGGCGGGACTTTATCTCTTTCTCACCTCCCTGTTTTATTTAAGCTTATTTATCACTTTTATTTAAGCTTATCTATCACTTAGTTTTGAAGACAGAGGTAAGAAA
The DNA here is from genome assembly GCA_039877255.1 of Loriculus beryllinus. Classification (NCBI taxonomy): domain Eukaryota; kingdom Metazoa; phylum Chordata; class Aves; order Psittaciformes; family Psittacidae; genus Loriculus; species Loriculus beryllinus. The sequence goes on from JBCJKH010001501.1 coordinate 46,820, forward strand.
ATTAAGATCAGTGTAGTCTGAAATTTTAAACATACAGCGTAAAGGGAGAATACATAAATTAATTTTAAAAGAAAATTGGTCTGAGTGGGTTTGGCTCATGACTGCCTGGTCAACAACAGTCACCTATGAGAGAACATTTTGAGCTTGACTGCTGAGAATTAATTTCCTGGTGCTTGTTATAAGAAACAAAGGAGCATTTTGGTCACTTTAATAAAATATCCCAGCAGGGTGCGTGAGATGGGCATTTTGAAGAAGACCTGCAGGCTGCAGAGAAAGTGGCAGAGATGGCAAAACATTCTAAAACAGACAAAGGACATCCCTGTAACATACTGTAACTAGTGAGGGAAAAATGCTGTTTCTTTCAAATAGGATAGCTTCTCTGCTACCCAGTAATGGAGGAGGTGACACAATGTCACTTATCACAGAAGTGTGAGACAACTGCCTGCAGAAGGGGAAAAGTAATTCGGTCAGTGGGAGAAGGCTTCAGTCACAAGGATATTTTAGAGCTGGATTTAACCAATGTCAAGGAATCGTCCAAATATGTGCAATATATCTGTAGGCAGTTTGGGATGTGCAAAAGTGAACCTGTGGCATCTGGTCCCGCTCAGCTGAAGCCTGGTTGCTGGGGTTTTATTGTTGAATGGATTGAAGAAATAACTGCAACTGAGAGGTAAAGCTGCCTCCTCGTTCCCGCTGCCTGCTGCACACCCGCCCTGTCCAGCTGCACTTCTTGATGCTGCAGCACATTGTGGGTTTGTTTGGTTTTTCATTTCAGTACTGGAGCCAAACACACACCAAAACTAGGAGAATGGGAATGACAGACAGTGTTAAAATTGTGGACTAGTTGAATTGGCACCTTCTTTTAGGCTGAACACACTGCTACCCAGAAGCAGTGTTCATTGAGGTACCAGTGAGTAGCGTGAAGTGACTCAGAATAAGGAGGTGCTGAGGTGTCTGTGGCTCATACTTCTGCATAAACATCTCCACATAAAGAAAAAGCCAGCATTATCAACAAAACAAAGGCCAGCTCTATTTATATCTGCAGTAAGGCTGCAGTAATGAAAAGACGCTTTAATGTGTCCCAGGGCCTGGATGAAACACTGAAAATGTTGCTTTTAAGAAAAAAAGTGAAATAATATCCCCTTGAAATCCTGAGGAAATGTGTGTGGCAGACTTCTTGAGAGGAATATCAAAGAAATGAAATAGGAGTTGCAAAGCATAGGGAGTTACTGCAGTTATGGGCTTAGAATTGGTTTAAATCTCTGCTTTTAAGCTTTTTTTCTAAATATCTCTTTAGAAGTAACACTTTAATGAGAGGGAAAATGTTTTACTGCCACTGAACTCTAGCAGATCTGTCAGACCTTACCTTATTTCAGAGTGTAAATCCTTTCTCTCTGGTTGCTCCTGTCTGGCCCCTCTTGCAGGTGTCAGACTCCTGGAGGGACGCACAGGCAGGAATGTCTGCAGAGGAGGACAGATGGGTGATAATGTTCTTTCAGCACAGGATTTGCAGCCTTATAGTTAGAAAAAAATTTTCCTTTTCTGAAAGTCTTTTAGGGGCTTCTGAGTTTTTTGGTCTGTTTTTTCTTTGGAGGCAATTGGAAAATTGGAAAAAGGAAAGTATTTACCCAAAATACTGTCTTTCGTTTCATCTTATTACGTCTTTGATCAGCTTTAATCAAGCTGTTTTGTGTCATTTTGCAGGTGTAAAATACAGTGTTTCTGAGGAGGTTTGCAGGTTTCACAGCTCCTCTGATGCCCCTGTCCCTTTCTCTAAGAGGCTTCATCATAAATCATTATTTTGGCCTCATGGATTTAGGGGAATGGCTGCAGAGAGCAGCACTGACCAAGCAGGACTCAGTGGCCAGAGCCTGTTGCCTCCCTGGTCCCCGCTCCAGGGACACCCATAGATCTTCATCCAGACTCCCCTAGCCAGGCTCTGGCTGCTCCAAAACCAACATGTCCATCTTATTTTGACCTTTCCCAGTCAATACCTGCTGTGTTCATTTCTAGCCTGCATTTTTGTCTACTCCTACCAGATCAGACCACTATACTCATTCAGTTAACGTGATAATAACAAGATACTACGAAAATCCCATTTGGCAGAATATGAGGTGGGCAATGATCACATAGAAATGTACTGTTTTATTAGCTACGTCATCCAAAAGAGTTAAGTGAAGGGAGCAAACTATAAAGCTTAGGCTGTTTGTTGAAGCTGAAATCTGGTTTTGAGTCGTGGAATTTGGTTTTTTGAAGCATGAATGATGATATTCACCCTTTGCCCTTGAAGCAGGGAGCGTGCTTTGTTTGAACCATTTGCAGCCCTGAGCGTACTGTTGGCACTCATCAGATAACTGTTATTATTAACAATGCACAGTTGTATTGGCAATTGCTTTTAGGTAGTCTGGCCAGCTGGAAAAGGGTATGAAAGAACTTGCTAAAGACAGACATTCCTGTAAGAGTTAGGAGATGAAAAGGAAAAGAAATTCTGGTTTATCTGTGTAATTAAACTCTGCAGAGGAAAACAAGCGAAAGCATAGGGAATGAATGCACAGTTTTTGAATGCTAACCACTTTAGCTTGCTGAGAGATAGAGTAAAGCTGTGTTTGTACTTTGGGACTCAGAGTTGCCTCTGTCCAAACCCAATGGCCCAAGGCTGGTGGAGGCAGTGAGCAACCACACTCCTCACCGAAACAGGGTTTTACCAGTGTAAGGACTGTTTCAGGCCCCATTGATATACTACTTTCTCTCACCACTTCTTCACTCCAGATGCTGGACGAATGTAGTTGTACAGCCCATCTTGGGCCAAACAGTGCTCTCAGTTGAAATCCCTCTTGCTTGTTTTTTCACACCCACCACCCAGCCAGCTGTGCTGTATTGTTGTCTCTCTGATTTCCTATTGTTGATTGGGCTGATTTTAATTGGTTTGTGTTTTCACTTGTTTTTCAGCTCATCAAGAAGGGTAATTAAAATAAAATCTTGCCCTCTGTGCTACTCTCCATCCAGCATAGCAACACTAGCTGAGCATGTTAATCCGAAGAAAGGTGAAGGCAGGGCTTACTCCTGGCGCAGTGTTTGGAGGCTGGTTGTTAAGCATTGCATTATTCAAAACACATTAAATTGTCCAGAATAAGGAGGAAGTGTGTCTCAATCATCAAGCTGAGGGACATTAACAGTCTTCTGCCACAAGTTAGTTAAATTCAAACTAGATTTAGCTACTGCCTGCCTCATTTCCATTCTGCAAGGAAAACTGTGTACAGGAAACTAGCAAGGAGTAGGAGGCATAAATTCCAGATACCCACAGCTTGGACCAAAAGCCTTATATAAATCCTTTGGATTTCTAGACTTTAGTCAGTTGGCACTACAATCTTCTGTCGACCAAGCACAAAAGTTTAACTGGTAGTGCAGGATACGAATGTTTAAGAGTCTGGAGGTGGCTTCAAGAGCTGAGGCGGTTTAAATGTTACTGATTGGGAAGAGGGAGAAGGGGAAATAACACATTTCTCAACATTGCCGGGTTTACAAAACCTGTATGCTGAGCTAGAGGCTGTTAGGATTGGCTCAGTCTCAAAATGAGGAAAACGGGAGAAAACAGATGTATCTACATGACATGCAAGCAGTTAACAGGAAGTTTTTTTTCAGCTTATTACTGATATTTGTGTTTGTTGTCTTAGGAAAGTGTGAAACTGAATTTTGAAAGTTTTACTATTGCTTCGTAAAGGCTTTTGTAATTGCTATTTGTATCTGTTATATGGGCATCACTTTTAGAAGCCACGAGAGCTGTCCTGGTCTTTTGTATCATCAACCTGCCATCACTGCTGTGAAAAGCAGACTCCTGCCTTGCTGGGAACTTGTAATAAGCAAATGTCAGTGTCTCCCAGCTGCAGGTTAGTACAAAATACAGTGCTGAGGATTGCTGTGGAGAAGAGAGGCTTCTTCTGCATCTCTTGGCCTTGATGAATGAGCTAGGATGTAACGAGCTCCCTCTGGTTCAGTCGCAGTGCAGCATGCAGGCAATTAAACCCATCGCAGAGCAGGAACTGAGGCACTGGGATGGGCACATGCTCTTTCTCATTCTGACTGCCAGTTACATGGCAATTAATAGAATAAATGTCTGAGAGATGTTTTCCCCTCCCCAGCCATCTTATGGCTTGGTCGTTGTTTAGGGGCAATGTGTCTCTCTCCAAGCTACCTTGACTTCTTTATTTGTTAATCAGGTATAGGGTGTTAATTGTACCTCTGAGCTAAGCCCAAGGAGCTCAGCCTTGTGCCTGTCCCAACAAGGCTCTTCCATTTCCCTCCTTTCATCTCTCCCAGAGGTCAAAAATAGCCGTCTACGAGAAGATGTGGTCATACATGAAGTCAGCTGAGCCTTCTGTGTTTACCAAGACAACGGCGGATGGGGTGGCAAGGGTGCGGAAGTCGAAGGGGAAGTTTGCCTTCCTGCTGGAGTCCACAATGAACGAGTACATTGAGCAGCGCAAGCCCTGCGACACCATGAAAGTTGGCGGCAACCTGGATTCCAAAGGCTATGGTGTAGCAACCCCCAAAGGCTCAGCATTAAGGTGGGTGGAATAATATAACAATATCCATGTTGTTATAGTATTCCACCTACCCTGATGTATTGTGTTGTCATTTTCTTTCTTGTGGATTTTGAGGTAACTTTAAAGTTTAAAATCTTCAATATTCCATGGAGTTAAATAAGACGGTAAATTATGGTTTCGTTTATTTAATGCATCCATTTTTTTTTTAGTGTTCTCTTCGTGTTGTCCTCTCTGATTGTTTGTTGCTGTTTTAATTTTACAGTTCAATGGCTTTTTCAATTTAAATGGTAAAAGCCGAGTTAACCTGCCATATGTGACGAATGTTAACTGCATGATGTGGTGTTCTTGTTACTTTTTTTCTCAAAGACGATTTCCCCATCCCGCACACTTCAGTTTTGAGCAGATGTTATCCTCCATGCCACCTTCCAATATTTAACCCTGTATTTGCTGTACAGACATTTTGATAGCTCCACGTTCTGTGAAATTTTAGCCAATTTGTCCTCTTGTGCTCCTTTTTTTATACGTTACGATTTCCTAAGCATTTGTGCATTTTTTCTTACAAGCTATGTTTTATCGTTTCAAGAAATGCTGTTAACCTGGCAGTATTAAAACTGAATGAGCAAGGCCTCTTGGACAAATTGAAAAACAAATGGTGGTACGACAAAGGAGAGTGCGGCAGCGGGGGAGGTGACTCCAAGGTCAGCCTCAATGTCACCACAATCGGGTACCTTAGCAAAGAGTAATCGGCAAGGCTGTTATTTCACTTCTCAAGGACAAAAAAAATCAAAAATCACAAAAAAAAGAATGTATATTAAAACCATTTGAATAATTCTGGTGGGGAAGAAAAAACATTTGCTCAGCCAGTAGCTCTTTCAAAGAAACAATCTTATTTAATATCATCAGCAGGCTTGGTCAAGCTTGGAAACCCTATTTAACTAACAGATAGAAAGTCTAGTCTTGGTGGGACCTACACAGAGCAAATCAGTACTTGAAACTGTACAAGGAACCTCAGGCTTAGTATGGCATTTACATTTGGCCACCATACTAAGCCCTGAGGACAAGTTTTCAGTCCTTCTCCATGCTTTAGCTGTGATGCAGAGTGTTTTTTGAGAGGCTTTTTTTGCTAGCACAGACATGGAGGTGAGGGCTTCCTTCTCCTTCATTAGGAAGGGCTCAAGCAAACCAGTAACTCCCCATGCCACTTTGCTGGGCTGAACTGGTGCCACCAGAGGTCCTGGGAAGAAGCCTCATCTCTGGAGGAGAGCTTCATGCATGGGTATGTAGCTCAGGAAAGGAAAGAGTGGCTGCTCATCTAATCACAGTGTAGGGCTGAGAGAAAATACAATCTTAGCAAAAACATATTACATAGAGGTAGATGGCAGTGACCTATTGATGGTAAAATAATAGCATTGATGGTAATGTGTAAGGAGCTGAGCTTGCAGTAGGTGAAACTGAAAGGTATGTTGCTCGCCACAGGGAAGTGTGTTGATGCACAGAACTGGAAATGAATCTCGAGGAAAGAGACTTTGGTAGTTTTGCTTAGACTATTCAAATGTCACCTTTGGTAGGCCACTGACGAGTCTTCTGCACACACCTGTGCAGGAGCACTGCAGCTGTGTTTGCTGTGCTTTTCATACAGACAGGGATTAAAATCCCACCTCCAGTGACAGCAGTGGCAAAACTGTCACTGCCTTCTGCTGAGCTGAGGCTTCCCCCAGTCTTCCAGGCAACCTGTAGGGTAGTGACACTTTCAAAGTTGCTTTCTTGAGCTCCTGTATTACAAAACCAGTGTGCTTTCATATTGCCAGCCTTAACACTGGTAATTTCTGTGGTCTTTAACCTGGTGAGGAGAAGCTGTAGCTAGAATAGGCCAAGTACAATTGGTCACCTTGGGTACAGGAATTACAGGTAAATTAATTTCAAATACCCTGTTATACTGAATAGCACTGAGATTAATTTTCATAGTGACACTCTCCTACCAGTAAAAGTAAAACCAGTTCCTTAGGAACCGTAACTCCTAATCTCTCTTATAAAATTGCTCCAGCTTTGGTCCAAAATCAATAATAACAGTATTTTCAGTAAACTGTAGTTTCGGACAATTACTGCAAATTACTGCTGCATTCTATTAATAAGAGTTGCTTACAGTTGGCTACGTAGCGAATTGCTCAGCTACTCATCTCTGATGTTAGCACAAGCCACTGTGTAATAATAAAGGAAGGAGAAGCTCTCGAACTCAGGTTTGATCAATAACTGGAGGTCTGCAGTGCTCAGCAGCAGCCGAAGATGAGCACGAGCCTTTTTATGCTTTCTAGCTCTGCTGCTCATCCTTCACATAACATTTATATATAATGTTATACATGCCAGTATATTAAATGTTGAACATTCTCCTGGAATCCAGCACCTCATTGTCTCATGCTGCCTCCGTGAAAGAAAATGCTTTGTATAAAGCAGCTTCAATGAACTCCATTGCTTTGAGTTCATTGAATTAAGCCCAGACAACTAATACTTGCAGCCCTCAGAAGCCTTAAAAAGATTTTAAAATGGTCACAATTAGGGCAGGGCCATTCTATTTTTTACTTGTGCTGGAAGACCTTTTAAAAGAGCAATGCTGTCCTTTGGCTCTGGTCAGGTAATGTTAAGGGGGTGGATTCAGGTCTGCTGTGGTAGCATGGTTTGGTATCCAGTGAAGAGGGAAGGGGAGCAAACAGAATGTGTGCCTTGCTGGTTTAATCCATAAATCACAAAGCACTGTCTTTCTGCAGTTTGTCGTAACATGCTGTGATTAAGGACTGTTTGTTTGTTTGAGCTGCAGACATTGCCTCTCGGGGGCACGGCAGAAGTCCCCAGGGAGGAGAATGTGGGTCAGAAAAAAACTCCCACCGAAGACTAGACTAGGGGAGGCAGGGAAGGGGTTAGCTGTTCTTTCCAGAGATGTAAATCAAAGGGCTTTTTTGTTATGAAGGTGGCTTTCTTTCCAGGCAGCGTTTTGTAGGCACTGAGTGCTGCAGGCTGCGATGCCGTGGTGTTGTAGCAGATGGGGAGATGCCTTCCTGGGCACACAACCCCCATCAACAGCCACTAATGCCCAGTTCAGGCTCCCCAGCCCCACAGGGGCCCTGCTGCCCTCCTGAGAAGGTGAGCACTAGTGCTGCCCTCCAGACACTAACTCCAGACACTAACAGACCCAACACTCACTGACCTCTCTCTCCTCTCCTTCCTCCCATCAGAACCCTAAGTTGCCCTTGTCATCTCATCCCATTCTCTGGTTAATTGTTTCTATGCACATGGCTTCATTTATAGAGCATTTCAGAGGAGTCATGTCAAAATTGTTCTTTTTTTCCCCTTAAAGGAGGTGGTAGCTGGGGGGATCAGAGGGGATGGGGTGGTGAAGGTGCCTCAAGTAGAGATGTAGACCTTGCACCCTGTCTCACAGGGCAGCACCCAGACCATTACCCACTCGGAGCAGCTCTCTCTATGGGCTGAGCTGACAGAATACCTCTCTCAGCTTTGCCAGTAGAGACCCAGGCTTGGGAGACAGCTGTCCCGAGTTTGTAATCAGCTACTTTCTACCTACTGCCAAAGAGGCTTGTGTAGCTCTGAGCCATTGTAAACTGATGGTGCCAGTGTCTTAAACTGAATTCCTCTGTGCAGTCTGACATTCTAGCTTGTGCTGAAAGCCAGAGGTAAGTGTGCAGCCTGTTTGCTTCTGCCAGTACCCAGCGTTGTCCCGCACACGACCCAGGACCCAGAAACACCCTCCTCCCTGCGGTTAGCATGTGGTTCACCTGTACTTGGAGATGAATGCTTCCAAGTTGTGAGTTCACCTCTTGTTATTGTGTCTTCGTCACCAGTGGAGGATTAAACAGTCACTTCAGATTTCACAAGGATTTTGAGTTTTGTGGTAGGAAAAAGAAAAGGTATTCAGATTGACTTCCTGCAAGTTTTGGGATCTGTTTGGTGACACAGACTGCAAGGTTAGTCCTGTGACCATCTTCTGCTTGTGAGGTCCATGTGTACTTTAAGACTGAAAAGATTGTGCCGTTTTATTGTTTTAAAGGCCCAAGCTGACATATGTCTCATTTTCAGTACTACCAGTATATGCCAGTGCTGGTGTGGAGCAGAGGGTGCCAACCTGCACTGCAGTGTCTTGCTGTCAATACTGCCCTGGTGAACGGAGTTACCCTTTGGTCCTTATTTAAGAAGTCCAAAAGGGAATGTGCTCCATCTGTACATGATTTGTCTGTGATGCTTGTCAATATGTGTGTGCTGACTTGGCTGGTGCAGACATTCTGGTACATGCATCAGAATGTGTTCACTTAGTTCTCCTAAATGAGCATGGTTTTAGTTTCATCTGTTGGATTCATGGTAAATTATATCATCTTCAGATTCTCCAGTACATGTGAGCTGAGTTCTCAATCGTGAAAGAATGCAAAATAGCAGTTATTAAAAAAACCCCAAACATATTCCAGGAAATATGTTACAGTGTATTATGAGTTTGGAAACTAATTATTTTGTTTATTATACAATCCTATCTGAGTGACGGCTGAATAGGAATTTAACAAGCAGTAGACAAAAGGGGATGCAGACGGTGGTAGCAGGCTGAGTGACTTACGTGAAACTAATTATTGAGCTGCATAGGAACAATTTTCTGCTAAGATAAATTTTTGTAGTTCTGCTGTTGATACATTTCTTGTATTCTTACACCTTCATGGTAACATTTAATGACAACCAACACAGAAGGAGAATGTTTGAGTGCCCCATCTAGCCAATTTTGCATGCCAAGATTCCTTACTAATTATGTGACTTAATTTCTTTAATATATTCCTTTTTAGGCTGATATCTCTTTTGGAGTACATCTGAAATTACATGTGATGCAATACTACTCCATTTCTCGGTTGTTTCTTTTTAATCACAGGATTACTTTTTCAGTGTGCCAGTTGAGTTCTGCCCTCAGAGCCACGCTCCATAAAGCATCGCATTCCCAAGCCCTTCCGAAATGGGAGTGTGGCCATTAGCAGATGGAATTTGTTCCCCCATTTCTTTGTGCTGTTTTGCTTCGATACATTTTCAGCACAGCCGTCAGCATTTGTGGCATAATTTTTTTAAGTGGCATATTTTTAGAAGAAATCTGTTCTGCATTACTTTAGATGATACCTGACATCTAAAGAGCGCCATTGCCAAACGTGCTCTGCTTTAAAGAGAACATTTCCCCAAGGAAGTATTTTCCAAGTTTCCCTAAGGAAATGGCTACTTTAAAAAGATGCAACTCAATTTATTTGAGCAATTTGTTTGAAATTATGTTAATCAGCGTGAATTTACTTGCCACACATTCTATATGGGTTATGAGCTGGAAAAAAGATAAAATGGCTGGTCAGAGCCAGCGACAGTAGCACAGAGCTAATTCATGCTCAGAGCTAGGAAAGTAATATTAAATTATCATATTGTGCAAGGTAGTGATAAAGCAAAAGAATACTTTCAAAGGAAGACATCAGAGTATTTGTTTAATTGACAGCTATTAGTTTATAGCATATTAGGAAATAATACTGTGTATGTTTTGTGCCAATAATGAAGTCTTAATGCTCTAGGAGTTCATTGGAGCATCTCACTTAGAGCATTGCCAAGAAGGGCAGAGAGCTTGCTCTGGTTTGCAGAAATATCTGTGCTGTTTGAGGGTATTTTCCTGGGATTGTAACTAGGAGACTCAGAACAACAATTTGTGATGATCAGGTTGCCCAGGCTGGTAGAGTCAGGGCTGGCATCTGAGAATTAGGAACTGCTTTGTTTTGCCTGCGTAACCTTTAGCATTGTGGGAACTAGCTTTGCTGCCTTGTTTAAGATGGAGCTGAGTGTGTAAGGAAACGTGCTTGTGCATTGTTAGCTGTGGGAGAGCCAGGCCTCATGCAGAGGTACTAATCCTGCCTTCATGGTTATAAGGAATCTTAGAGAAAGACTTATGACTCCTGGACTCATTTGGATAATACCTGTGGTGCTGAATGGTTAATATGCATAAATTGCTTCCATGAGTCATTTGTCCTGCATTGTAAGCATCAGTGTGGGAAAATCCAAGGCACAGCTCCTTGGGACTGGAGAAGGAAAAAGGAAAACGAGCAGTTCAAAGTGGGGTTTCCAGCAGTGGGTCCTTTGACCATCTCCCTGGGGGTCTGGGCTTGGCTGTTTCCTCTTTAATGGTAGCTGCTGTCACTTTGCATACAAAGGGAAAAGTAAATGCCTTTCTTCTTCTTCTTCAAAGTAATTCTGATGTTTCAGCATTGAGCTCACGTTGGAGGACACAGGCACTTGTGCTTCTCTGGTGGATTTCTGTGTGCTCGCCAGCACTGTAATCGTGGGTCGGACACCTCTAGTTTTATTCAAGTGACGTAGCTGTTCTTTGAAAGTCTTGTGTAGCCTTTGGAGTAAGCAGCACCTGCCTGAGGAGCCCGAGAGCAGGAAGCAGAAGAAGCCATCCCAAGAGGAAAATAAATCATAGAAGATGGGGGGAAAATGGATGTGTCTAGAGTGAAGAGAAAGAGAAGGTGAGGGGATAGCCCACACACAAGGTAAGTTGAGTCTCTTGCTCATAACCGTCCAGGTTAGAAGGAGCCAGGCAATGACAAGAAAGATCCCTGTTAGTTCAGATGTTGTAGGGTTGAGCGTGATACTAAGCATCTACCCTCCATTATTCTGCCTCCCTGTATGGATAGTTCTTCCTCCCACCCCCTCTGTGCATCTATACCTCCAGTTTCAGGCACTGCTGTGAATGAACTACACTGACTTGTTACGGCTTGCATTTCCTAATCCAATAAGTATGTATTATTGCATTAGCACTTGGCATCTCTATTAGATTATGATACTGTTAGTACAGAGTTTAATTTGTTTGAGCTACATTTATGAAACATATAAATATACTTTCCTAGAGACAGTCGCTGCTGGCAAACACAGGCTGCAAACTCTCTGCAGGATCTTGCAGTCTCAGCTGGGAACACCTCTGGCTCTGTGCAGGTGTATTCAGAGTGTGAGTGGGTGTCACAGTGACATTGTGCATCTGTATGTCTTCCAGTTAAAACATGGAAATTTAAAGTGCATACCAAGTTACTACAAGGAAAAAACCCACAGATCCCACAGGGATACAGTGATTGCTCCAGCCTGCCTTGAAAAAATAAAGAGTTCTTTTAGCCAGTTCAGTGTTCCTTGAGCACTGTTTATGGAAAGCACATGAAGACTAGAACAAAATTCAGTTGCGAAGAACTCTTGCAGCTACTGAATACTCAGCAGTAACTAAAAGGTCATCCCGACAGATCATTTGCTTAGTGCTGAAATGGCTGTGCTGTACGCAGCACCCTTTGCAAAGCCTCTGGTTTGCAGGCGTTTGCCATCAGATCCAAACTGCGAGCAGTGTGCCTGTGCAGGAGTCACTAAGACCCTCTGAGCAGAAGCAGTCCTCACTGGCTGACACCCCATGTCGTGCTGCAGGAGAAGCCACTGCCTGTCTCCATCTCCCATGGCTGCAGGCTGTGTTGTGGCAATACCACAGTGTAAAGAAATGGTAAAAACTACTTTGTGTGCTGTTTCATAGAGAAGATTTTGTCATCCCATTGACAATACCAAAATGCACGAAAGAGGCAAGACGTGCAGCGACCTCCTGAAGGAGCATCCTTGCCCAGCTGTGGGATGGCCCCAGATGAGCCCATGGCCAGCGCTGGCAGCTGGGAGCTGCAGTCCTGGGGTGCTGCTCACTGGCACCCACAGCCTCAATGCCTTCAGCAGCAGGAACCGCTTCTGGCTCTGCTGTCGAGGAAAAACAACATCCTTCTGCCGCGGGATTTATCGCTGTGCGCAATGCCTCCGAGCACTATGCCAGCCATCAGCATGCAGTGTGTTTCTTAGTGCCTGGGGATATATGGAGCTTGAGGCACTGAGTTTTAATCTTCTAATTTTGAAAGATCTTTGTCTTTTCAAACGAGATGGCTTCCGTTTTGATCCCTTCCTCTGCAAACCCATAAAGCATTTCAATCCCTCAAATGTTAAATCTTGTAGATGTGCAACTGCTGGTAGCACCAAGCAGTGAAGAAATGGTGCAGGTCTGAAGTGGTAGCAAAAAGCAACCAAGTGTTCATTTTTTAAAGAAGAAATGCTTTTTCCATAAATTCCATATTAAATGTACAGTGCGAAATACAGATGATCACTTTCTGAGACAGAAGGCAACAACTAGGAATAGTGAGTGACTGTGTATGGTTTTCTACTTCTATTTTCAGGGCTCCTGCTTGAAGTACCACATAGCTGTAGTCTTTAAACAAACATAGTGGGTTTTAATGATATGCCCATCTCCATGAAATCTTTCCCCTCCCTCATGCGTGGGTGCATAGCAAAACATGAAATTGTGGCACAGAGACACTGCTAAACTGGTAAATTATGACAGGCAGATAGATTTGAGCTCAGAAAGAGGAGCTCTTGGACAATGCATTCACCCGCAGGTTTTGTATCCAGTCAGAAGCTATTTCAGTAACAAGATCTGACAGAAAGCCCATTCAATAGTTTCAGATCAGGCTGGGATTTATAGAGGTTGGGGGAATAAAGTGCCTTATTTGATTTAGATGGGTCTTTAACCTCAAGCAATGTCCTCTAGAGAATAATCACTGGTATCACTGATTTGGTATCACTTCCTGGGCTGTTTCTATCTTTATATTTTAACGATACTAAGGTGGTTGTTAGTGAGATTTTTATGGTATCCTGTCAAATTAAGCTGAGTGCCCCCGCTTCACTTCTGCATTTGTCAGTGCCCTGTGGGGCCATGCAACTGGCTCAGGGACCCAGTGGGGGGCCACTGGCCTTCTGACCCGCTCAGGTCCCGTGAGCAGGACTGGAGGCCCCATTAACATCACCTTCCCTTCCACCCATCAGAGCTGAGCAGGGAAGGCTGGTGATGTGGCATGATGGCTTTGAGGGGTTCCCTGTGGCACTGCATGTGTGGGGCTGAAATCTCGGTGCAGAGCAATAGTGCAGTCATTCGAGGTCATTCTCCCTGTCCCCTTCAGATATTTACCTTTCAGAGCATGGTAGAGGTGACGCTTCCCATGTGTCAGCAACAAGCTTCCCCTGAAGTCAGTGGAGTTTACCAGTGATACCGACAAGAACTATTAATTCAGTGTTTTCAGTGGTTTTCCCCTAGAGGATTTTTGGAAGCATTCTGAATTAAGGAAACGCTTGTTTGTTTGTGCATTAGTCCACTTGCCTTTCCTCTGACAACACAAGGTGGATTTTAGAAACCTGAGCATTTAATGTCTAAACTCTCATTGCAACGTTGTTGGTTGGTTTGTGCTGACATCAGCAATCCCAGAGATGCTCCAGCCAGCAAGGACAGCTTTGGTCATAAGAAACAAGAGAAAAACAATTGCTGCTGCATAAGTGAGAGTGCTCTAAATATGTCAGATTCCCAGATTAGGTAAAAATAATAGGGATTAAAAATAAAACAAGTTAAGAAACCACTTTAAAATGTACTAACCAATACCTGGTAGCACAATGGACTTCTGCCTCCTTCACATCACTGGGATTTGGATGAGAGGGATGGAGCTCTTGGTCTGGCTGCACAGCTCGCAAGGTTCTGCACACTGACTCGGGGAGATGATGTCACACTTCATTCTTATTGCAATATTCAGAGGACCAGACCTGCCAGAAACCTCTTGTGGCTTTTTGTTGCTCTGATCCCACAAATAGGCAATAAACCTGGCCTAGCCAGATATTGGACCAGATTTACAGCTGCTCTGTGCCCATGTGGTGTGACACAGCTGGAGCCCAGGGGTGTCTTTGGTGATGTGATTTTGCCTCCCCTAATGTACCCAAACAGCCAGTGCCAGGGCACATCATAATACAAACAGCTTTGCTGTAAATACCGCATCCCTAGTGATGTGTGCCTGCTTTTCCATGGCATTTCTCTAACCAGAGTTTCTTGGCATCTGATGTACTGCCAGGAAAAAACGAAAAAGGACACGCTAGTGACCAGACAGGATTTTGCATTGTGGCAATGTGTATTAACTACATGGGGCAGTCATGCTGCTGGCCTTCCAGCCAGAACTGTTAGCAATGCACAGCGCTCCTGTTGGCCATGTCTACAAGATGTTTGGAGCCAGCACCCACCTGACTTGTGAGAAGGATCCCTGTTGCCACTGGCCTTAAATTTCTTGCCTTCATCACTGAGAGAACTCTGTCCCTGAGATGGCACACATCCCTGCCCGGTGCTGCTGGGGAAGCAGATGTCCTGCCTGTGTAGCACTGCAGAAGCCAGTGAGCCCTGCTGCTTGGGTTCCACTCATAGAAGTAGTGGAATAGTGGCATTTGGAGTTCTTGCCTGGTGGTTGGCATCCTCCTGAGCCAACCCATGCATCCAGGCATCCCTCCCTGGTCTGAGATGCTGATCAGCTCTTCTGCAGCTCGTTCCCTTCTGTCCTGAGCCCCAGCTCTGGGCATGAGTGGAGGAAGGACGTTTTCAAGACCAAAGAGGAGCTCTTACTGCTGATGTTGTTCTGGTCTTCTTTCAAGCTTGTGGGTGATTTCTTCACTTCTACCCCTGAAAAAAATCTGCATTTGGACTGAAGATGCTGTAAGCAACAGTGCTGAGAAAATGCCATACTGTACCCTGTACACTAAATATTCTATGGAACATCATAAACCAGCTGATGATGGGTGAAAGGTCAGGGCAGCCCTCCGGCAGCCCCGCTGCCTGGGAGATTCAGTGAAACCCCTGTGCTGCCCACCCTATCCTGCACAACTGAGGAAGCCCTTTAATTAGTGCTCCAAAGAGCCTGTACTTGTTACATCTTTGCTCTGCAGCTCCCTTTTCTGAAAGATTGTGTCTAAATGCTCTGAATTCTGAGTAGTGGTTCATGGTTTGAGGGAGCAGTGTGCTGTTTGCCATGTTCATCTGCTCTCCTTGGCAATGAACATTTTTGGGTATAACATTTATATTGCATCCATTAGAGCATGGAATGGGATGTGAATTATCCAAAGCTGTTCCAATCGCCACTTAAATCTTTATGGATTGCAAGTAATAAACATAACTACAGTGTTGCTGAGACTTTATACCACTAAAACACCAGTTACACACAGCCGGTGAAACTGTACAGATTATTGGGTGAGATTTTCAAGTCCCAGAGGAACTTTTGCTCCTAAATCTCAGCAACTATTCTCTATATCACCTGCTATGATTTGTGAGGACCAAACCAAACACTGGCTACAAAGCTGCTAGCATCAGTACATCCCATCCCATCCCAGTACATTCCTGGAGAACAGCCCTTTCCTGGCAAGATCAGATTAAATTGACAGCACTTTTCCAAGAAGCTCTCTTCTCTGCTCAGTCTCTTCTCTACAGTGCGAGTTCATTCAGCAAAGGGTCCCGTCTGCAGCACAGGCACATAAACATGATGGCCAGTAAATGGAATCAGATTGCCTAAAAAGCAGCCTGACCAGCTTTTTCTGTTGTATGTGGAACTTCAGCCTGCTGGGTCTCTTTCTTAAGCCAGTTGAAGCTAGAGTGATGGCACTAGGTAAAATATCTGGTTAAGAGTTATCTACTTTATGTAGGTGCAGGAGAAATCATGAAAAAGAACCTAAAATGTCATTAATCAAAGAGCTGTTACAATTTATTCGAGAGGGACAGAAATTATATGTTCTCACCTTTGGGACTGATAAAAGACTATACCTATGGAAAACAGGTAATAATGAAATAGAAAAAGCATACAGCAGCTCTTTCTTCTGAGGGATGATCTCACACAACAGCATGGTGAACATACTCAACCTGGCAACGATGCTGTATTTAATGCAAGATCAACACTGATGACAAAGAAGTGTTGTCACAGTTCCTGAATTTGGAGGGAGAGGTGGCCAGGAGTTTTAACCTGAACCCAAAACTTCAGGGATGACATTTCAGTGAGTGAATGCACATCGTCTGTCAAAAATCCACCACCTGTCACCTGGGGCCACCAGCAACAAAGGTGCAGCAGGACTTTGGGGGCTGGTGTCCTCAGCCAAGGGGGGTGAAATGCAGCAGGGGAGGGGGCCCCAGAGCCATGCAGCAAAGAGAAGAGGACGTTGCCTTTGAGATGGTGTTGGTTGCATTTGGAAAAAGATTGGCACAGCTTGGTTTCTAGCAGTAACTGATGGCTGAAGAGGAAGGTGATGCAATCAGCACCCGAGTGCATGTCCTACCAGGGGAGCAGAGAAACCAAACTGCTGAAACACTGTTGAAACCCACCTCTGTCCTAGGTGTAAAATGACGGTTGCAACCAGCTCTGATGAAGTGAAGCCTGTGAGAACAGATGGGGACTGATCTTCTTAAAGTCACGCCTTTCAAATAAATCAACGATAGCAAATGGCTTAATTTGCTATCTGGGGCAATACTGTTCCTGGTACCATTTCTCCAGTCATTTGTAGATGTCAGCAAAAAACATTTTAGCAGAGTTTGGTATTGCTGCCCAACAGACCCAACCTTGTGTGATTAAGCCTGCATAAGCCAAACCTACTAAATCTGGATGAAAAGCACAAGCAAACAAAAATATCCTTCAGTTATGATGAGGAAGAAAAGAACTGCAAGTTTCTGTGACATCCAGAACACTGACATCCTGATCCTAATTGCCTCAGTGGGCATACAGAGCACAAGAGAACAACAAGAACATTTTCCTTTGATAAAAGCAACCAAATAGAGAGCTGGTCTGCAAACCACACAGGGAGGAGATGAAAAAGAATGCTGTCATGAATTAAAGCAGACAAAAACCAGCTGAAGCCACCTGGGAAATGGCTGAAGAAGACCTCATAGAATATCCCATACAGCCCAACATCAACCTAATTAAATAAGCAGCTGGAAAGCACAAAATTACCCCAGGAGAAAGATGAGGAAATGGAAGTTTATTGAGATAGAGACCCAGGAACTGAGTAGATGATCCTCTGCACTGGTTGTGGGCAGCACAGCTGGCCAGGGAAACAGGTAGGCAGCTGGCACTTGGCCTTCCCAGGGGATCTGGGCTTATTTAGTCTATGTTCCTCTGCCTCTTAGGCAATAAAAGAAAATCCCTTCTCAAACAAACAGTGCCAGGGCAAGCTATGAGGAATCCTCACTCCCAGAAGAACACTGCGCTTCGCTCTACAATAGCCAACAAAACACTTTTGCATCTTGGAAGCCTTCAGCCTGCCAGCATGGCAGGGTGCTAGTGCTGCCCGAGGACCTCCTTTGGGAGGGGTTGAGTTGCAAGCCAAGGCACAGTGTGGAGGATTCACATTCAATGTGCACTGGTGAGCGCTTGGTGAGAAAAATGCCATGATCCAGATCTCCATGGGGACCTCAGCCAAAGCCATGCCTGACTCTGTTAAATGGAACAGGCCTAGACAGCTACTCAGAGATGAGCAATCAGAAAATGCACCTCCAGCCAGGCTCACTTTTCAATGTATTTACTTATCTTGAGAATCTGGGAGCTGAGTGGTCCATCCCACATCAGCTTATGTTGTACCCCGATGGATGACGCACTTGAACAGGGGCTGCAGAGACATCACGTCTTCTCCCACCATCAGATCCCACATACCGTGCTGCACCTGGGAGCAGATCATGCATTAAGAAGTCTTGGGATAAATTTCCTGGAAGCAGACAAAATTGTTCCTTAGGCCTTTGATTGAACGAGCTGCATTGTGTGCTACACAAATTTGTGTCTTGCCTAGCACATTGAGGGCTGCTTCACTCTGGTGCACACTGTTCATCCCAGTGCAAAACAGCAGAGCTGGGGGAGGCCAGAGCTTGCTCAGGCACTAAGTCCTGGTTGTCTGTGTGTTGGAGGTACAGGCAGGGGAGGATAGGCACCAGCTACTGCTTCATGTCAGACTTGCTTTCAGCAGTTCCTCCTTACATGGTCCTTACACAACCTGTCCGTCTTCTGGCAGCCACCTGTAGTCATCCACATGCCAAGCCTACAGTGTGGGGTTCTTATGGCATGGGAGCAGCCCAGCATGGATACAGCTCCTCCAGCAAAGGGTTGGTGGGTCTGAAGCATGCAGCAGCTCCTCAGCACTTGTTCTGCTTCTCCTACCAGAAGAGAGGGACAAAGCAAATCACTTCAACCTGGGCACTACCTCACCTGACAAAGGGGGCCATGACAAACTATAGTGAAAACCCCAATTTAGGCAAATTCCCATCTGTTTAGTTAAGATAATTTTAGTTTACTACTACTTTTTTCTTCCTTGGCAATTGCGTGTGTGCAATTAGCTGCAATCTTGCCTCTAAAAAAAAATATAAAGCACCCTAATTAGCATATTAAGCCTCCTCATTTCCCAATACTGTATAATGTTGTGAAAGCTAATCTATGATGTATTGGGTACTATGCAAATTCTCTGTGCTCCATACGGGGTTTATAAAGGCATGCAAATTAAAAATAGGGTTTGGAATAGGACTGGGGGGAGGGGAGAATTTGCGCAATAAAAAATGCGGATAGGAGGAAAGGTGTTTATAACCTTCTCCCTACTGTTTGTGTATTCTCAGCTGCACAATGCTTTTCAAAGCGGAGAGATGTATTGCATAAAAATCTCTCCAAATTGGATAGTTTTTAAATGAAATTTAAATTGAGAGCACTGTTCTCTAAGCAATAATCCACACCACGCTTTCTGCTGGGGCTTGTAATGGGTCGGTAAAGGCGCTCAGCTTCCACTGACTTGCATTGCAATCATGCACGGCTTCTTGTAGCATCTTTGCCTGGCTGTCACCACGGGCCTCATCACAGCACAGCTGCTCAAGGAGGGCCCAGAGGGGTGGTTTGGCCAGGACATGGCTGGTCCCCAGCAGCATAAATCAACGGGGCCAGTGAATTACCTGCAGCACCCAGGGTGTTTGCAGTGCCTGTGGAGCGTGCTTTGATCCTGTTGGTGTTTTATAGCCCTGCCTATGGGTGATGCAGACATAGCAGTGATACAGCTGGGGTTTTACGATGCCGCTGGCTGGTGATGCAGCGGCTCCGTGCGTGCTGCCAGAGCCAAGCCAGCACAGTCTGTCTTGTGCAGCTTGTCACCGCCGCCCTTTGGCTGTGCCTGGTTGGGTGTGTGCAGCTTCCCTGACTGATGCTTAATTAGATTACAGCTGCTGCTTAAAAATAGCCGGGTTATAAAAATAAAATCTTGGCTGGTGTCAAAGCAAGGCCTGCGCAGACCGGGAGGAGTGATGCTGCCTCTGCCTGGCCAGCCAGGAAGCTCTGCTCACTCAGACAGTGCTGCATCGCTGCCTTGGGGACCAGGGACCAGCGGTTCTCCCCACCTTGGCAGGTTTTCCCTGCTTTTTGCCTCATTTATCATATGGTACCACACAACCTGTCTGGCACACCCTGTCCCGCTCTTTGGATGCTGCCATCCAGGGCTGCACTTCATGCCTGCTCTCTTCCCAGAGCATACACAGCTCCTCTGAGGGCAGTGCTTTTCCACACCAGCCACCAACAGGGCTCACAGCCACCTTGCGGGCAGCTTCTTGGCAGATGGGGGAATGGGGCTTTTCTTCACCTGCTGCTTCTTCCAGTATCCACCCCTGCTGCTCGAGGGCTGTGAGCCCTCCCAGCCTGTTGACATTGCCCTAAGTGACACTGTGTAATTAAGCTTGTAATTAGATGGGTTTGTATAGCTCATGCTGCTGTTTCTACTGGGTCTGTCTGTGCAGAGAGTCATGCACTTTAGGCAGAGGTCAGAGATAGGCAGGGAGCAGCAAAAGCGAGAGGTGAGGCTGACACCAGGGCAGATGTGGCTGAGCTCCTGCAGCTCCACTGACAGCAGGCATGGATGGACCCACAGCAAGGCATGTTGCAGGGCAGCCACGTGTGTGTCTGCCTAATGTTTTATCCATGCAAAGTGGCACAGCATCATTAAGGGTAAGGGCCCATTCCTTTCATTCTCACCAGCACAACCATGGTGTGGAGATCAAAACTGTTCAAGCAGGAACTGAAGACATCCCTGACAGAGGGAGGATGCCTCTTGGAAACAGGCAGGAAAAACTCCAAGACATCACACAAGGTGGAAATGGAAATGGCAAAATCCAACTGAGGACTTGTCAGGCACTGCTTTCCCACAGGGAAGGGACGGGTATGCTCCAATTCCCCTGGGCTTGCAGGCTCTTGGCAACAGCACAGTTAGCAGCTCCCTTCATTTTCCTAATCCTTCCCACCCTGATGCTTCCAGGCAGTGTTTCCATGTTCACTCATTTGTTTCATAAAGGTCTGTATTTGCTTATTACCTGCTGCAGTTCCCTGGACCAGTAATGTTCAGGATGCAGCAGCTCCAGGGGAGAGCAGCGCCTGTGCGGTTCCTCTGAGCACAGCCTCTTTAACAGCGACTGGAGCTGGAGGAACCACCGCCAGCAAGAGAAACAGGCAAGGAGGGATGGCAAAACCTGCCTGCTCACCCCACCGGGGGTTATTTGCTTTGCAGATGTACACACACACACACATATACAATTACTCATTGGTGGAGCTTTGCTGTCTGTTAGTGCAATACGAGGGGTCCTGCTCGATCAAACCCACTGTAAAGCTACTCTGAATGCCTGTGATTGCACCAAACTGGGAAATTGGACTTGCTTTGTTTCTAGTACCTTCATTTAACAGTGAGTGCCGATTACTCAAAGCGATATGGGCAGGACCTGGTAATATAGCATTACTGTAGCATTAACTTAAGGGGATGATCCAGTTGCCTGCAGTGTAAATACTTTGTGGCCAGGAACCCTGCTTTATCGCTTTGTATAGTTTTAAAGTAGTTTAAAGATTGAATAACATAAAATAACATAATATAATGTTATTTATGTTATTTCCCACGTGAAGAACTCCTGTAAACCTTGCAGTATTGAAACTCAGTGAACAAGGCATCTTAGACAAGCTGAAAAACAAATGGTGGTACGATAAGGGTGAATGTGGAGCCAAGGACTCCGGAAGTAAGGTCAGTCGCTGAAGGTCTTTTTGTACTGATTAGCAATCACATTTTGACCCACTGTTTGTTTATACAAAGAATGACTTTCAAAAGTTGATATTTACATTTTGAAGGTTGAAAGAAAAGAATAGGAAAAAATAATTAAGTCTCTGAACGTGACAGCATTTTTCTTGTATGCAGTAGCAGGCTGTAGTTGTAAGTATGCTTTACTATTTGAGTATTTTGCTAGAGGAACATGGAGAGAGAAGCCCCTAAAGCCTCCCAGGCTGGTACCTTCATTTAAGTGTGCCAGTTTCAGCACAGTCAATGTGTATTATTCAGGCCAGCACCTTTTCTTATTTTTAGCTTTATTGAAGAAAACACATTTTTGTTTCAAACTTGTGACTTACATTCTCTACATGTCAGTTTGGGGAACAGTCGCATGCTTGCTAAAGGTGGACAACATCAGGACAGGCCTATAATACAGGAAAACAAATGCCCTTCCTGCCCTATTTCCCAATTCAATTTGAAATTGGTTTAATTTTTAAACAAATCTAGGAATCCTATGGATAACTCATTATGTAAAGAATATATGGGGGTTTTTATGCTGCTCTGAACCTTTTTGCTGCTGCACTGTCCTGTCCCACACTGTAGGACTGCTTTAGAGGCCAGTGGAGATCCCACTCCTGTGGTGGCAGTGGATAACACAGTAGCTGTACACTTAAATTGCAGGAAGTATTTACTTGCACCACTCAGCTAAAAGAAAACACAGAGGATTTTCGGTTTTAATGCTTATCGAGGCATTGAGGAGAAAAATCCTGTAGAAGTGCTGGGCTTCTCTGGGTAAAGGACGTTTTGAAAGGCACCGAGAGGAGGAGAGATCCAGCTCCAGCTGAAATCAGTCACAGTCAAGTGCCTGATTCCCCTGGTGCCTTTGGATGTCCTCTCTATAATCATTCAAACAGAAAACTGTAATTTGGAAGCACCCTCTCAGTGTTAAAGGACAATTTCAAATTCCATCAAAGCCAATAATAAAAATTCATTGATTTCAGCTGGACTAGAAGTTGCTCAGGGCACAGCCCTGTAGCTGGTGCCTGAGATAAAACTGGGATTGTGGGACATCTGAAAGCACAACAGCTGCAGAAGGAAACTAGTTGAAAGGAGTATAAATGAGTAACAGCTTTAGCTTAAATAGCAGGACATTGGTTACCTCTACACAAACTGCCCATGAAATGAACAGGTACTTGTAAGGTAGATAGTACTTTATTCTGACTATGCAAGTATTTCTCTCCTTGAAGGTACTTCTAAAGCTAGCTCTGTCAGCAGGCATCCCACGGGCACAGCCCCTTGCATTATCTGCCTGGCCAGGCTGACCAGCATCCACTCCATCCAACCTGCGCAGCAGCAAAAGAGTTGCAGCAGTATTTAATATGATGACAGAATCCTGTTTTTAAAAATGCAAGCTTTTTCTCCCCCATCTGACATGTATTAAAGGGAGATAAACCCTGGCCAGCCCTTTTTCATGTTACAATGACTGGTTTTATTCAGGAACTCATTCTCCCTTGGTTACCAAAGGTGCTAGTTTAGCTTAGGGCCCTGCTGCTTGACCTTAAAGTAACTGACCATCTTCCTAGGGTGGGTTTTTTCTCCTAACTGTTAAAAACAAGGTAGATAAGTTTAGCAGCATCTCTATAATTTTATATACATTCACCAAAACCAAGTGTTTTATGCTGTTTTAAACCTGCTGGTTTATGCGACCACTGCTTTCCCCATAGAGCATTCCAGAGGGGTCTTTGCCACCAGGGATGCTTGGCTGTAGGCAGCTTTGCTCTGGGATGCCAAAGGCCTTGGGAAATCAGTGGCCACAATAACCTCATTGCCTTGGAGTCAGCCAGGGTTTCACCCACCAAAGGATGGGAGACAGAGCAGTCATTGGGCTGCTGGGATGGGGGGGACAGCACTGAACACCATGAGTGTAGTTATTCCAGTTAGAGTTAAGTGCTAAACAGCCTGTTGTCTGTCTGTCTGCTCCTCACAGCTAAACTAACATCGCGGCTCGTTTCTCTTAGGACAAGACAAGCGCTCTGAGCCTGAGCAATGTTGCTGGGGTTTTCTATATCCTTGTTGGAGGCCTCGGGCTGGCCATGATGGTAGCACTGATCGAGTTTTGCTACAAGTCTCGGGCCGAGTCCAAGCGAATGAAACTCACCAAGAACACGCAGAACTTCAAACCTGCCCCCGCCACCAACACCCAGAATTATGCTACCTACAGAGAAGGCTACAACGTGTACGGCACAGAGAGTGTGAAAATCTAGGGGTACGGCTGCGGGCCGGGACCTAAAACCCTCTGGGTTTTCTTTCTTTCTGGCTTTTTTTCATCTGTGTGTGATCTTTGTTGTGTGAATCAGCCGCTGCTGCAGAAGGGCTTGTGAAATATTGTCTGGTGGCCACCTCAGAGTATTAGCAATGTAAATGCCTTCCTTGAACAGAAGTAAGCTTGGTACCATCCTATGTCTATGTGAAGACAGCAGTGACAGCTGTCTTCATAGAATGATTGGAGTTGGAAGGGACATTAAAGCTATCTTGTTCTAACTCCCTGCCATGGGCGGGGACACCTTCCACTGGAGCAGCTTGCTCCAAGCCCCTGTGTCCAACCTGGCCTTGAACACTGCCAGGGATGGGGC
>JBCJKH010001504.1:0-26181 GCA_039877255.1 Loriculus beryllinus
GTCACTTGCCCGCCTCGTGCAGTTGCCCGGCACCTCGTGGGGAAATGCGGCAGCTGATGGATAGCCATAGGCGTTACCATCGCTGCAACGCCTGGGTCCCGGGGGGAGGCGGACGGAGGGCAAGGTGGGGTCTGGTCCATCCATTAGTGAGATCCTGTTCTTCAGGGTCATCCTCTCCATGTTTGGCAGGGGAGTTGGGGGAGGGCCCCCTGTGGCAGCAGCGTACTTGGCTTTCAGCCTATAGTGCTGAGCTGGTGTGAGGTTCAGCAGACCCGGCATGCCGCTGCACTGGCTTGCCTCACTCGACCGACGGGAGGCATCCGTCGAAATCGGGTCATAGGAGTCCGCAGAGCTCGTGTTATTGGGACGGTGCCCAAGCTGCGAAGCCTCGCTGGAACGGCGGCTGGAGAAGTAGGGAGAGATCCCTGATGACCTGCGGCTGACGGTGTAAGCAGAGCTGATGGTGCTTGTTGTGCTATCACGGCGCTCGTTGAGTTGGTTCAGCATCGTAACGTCACTGACAGACAGCTCCATTATTCTGGGATTAGGCAGCGTAGCAGAAGAACCACCACTATTTTCTAGAATGGAGCCTGAGAGAAAGGTTACAGGGAAGAAAAGGTTCAGTTAGCTGAGAAATTTCACTTGGTAGCGTTCTTAGTGCCAAATACAGACACAAAGCCAACCCCAAATATTTTACTGGAACAACAGTGAATTTCATTTGCTGCCAGTGAATTCAACGCTTCTTCTCCAGCATTGTGTCTATGCACAAAGAGCTGAGGGAGAAGGCTGAGGGAAAAGGCTGAGGGAGAAGGCTGAGGGAGAAGACAAGAAGTCGCCGCTGCAGAGTCTTTGCAATGCGTACCCCATTGATACTCAGCTGCTGAGAAAGTGCCTCCACATAGGCTTTTCTTAGAAGGAAAATGTAGGACTGGTGTGAACAGAGCCAGAGGGACAGCACATAGCTAGAACCACAGCTGCACATCAGCACAGATGCACAGCAGTCAGGGATAGGAGGCTGAGAGCCCAAAAGTTGACATTTAGAGGCTCTTCCCAGAGTACACCAAGAAGCTCCAATATACTACGCCCCGAGGTTTAGTATGATCCAGGCTCTATGCCTTGGGACTTCTTGGCAAACCTAGAGGAGCCTTTATCAGGAATCCCCAGCCAGGGGGAAACTAGCATATGGAGCTGTAGGCAACAGCCAGGAGCTCTCAAGGTGACAAAACGCCTGTCAGAGCAAGATCAGGGATGGAGGGCTTGTCTGGATTGCTGTGGTGCTCCAGCAGTCTCCTAGGAGGCACACTGACCCTCGGAGAACTGTTACTGCTGGAACAAACCCAAGCAGTCTTGTGCCTGCCGCTAGGACAGTGAGGATAGCTGTGGCTGGGTCCTGGGCAACCCCAGAAACATGGACACCAACACCTCTGACTCCCTTCATAGCTCCACAGGGCTCAGCATCTGGGCTTCTGTTCCACATCACCAGATGGCTGTGCTTACACCCAAGCTGTGCATGTTACCTGACATCTGTATCCAGCAAGGGCTGACTCAGAGGCAGTAAGAAATGATCCTCCTCCAGGGCAGACTCTCGGTTATGAAACCTGAGTCAGACTCTGGAGGGTTCCTACAGCAGATGGCCCACACCCAGGGCTTACCATTTCCTGAGATGGGAGGCAGCTTGGTGTTTCTGGCTTGTGGAGCTGGGCTCACCCATGAGCAGGAATCCTTAACTGTCTTGAGTTTCTCTTTCTTCAGCTGTTCAAGTCGTTGCATCGTCGTCATGTGTTTCCTTAGGTGCAGGCTGACTGTCGAATTACCAGATGAGACTGTTGAGTCCACAACAGGAGCATTGTCATCCAGCGCTGTCAGATCTCCCAGACTTCCCCCACTGTGCATGTTCATTTCTACTCCACTGTCATTGTTGTTGGTGCTGCCAAGGGGTGACGGTTCACTGCTGCATGACGACTGGCCACCAGGACTGGACTGACACATCTTGGGGAAGGAAAAGAGAGGAAGTTGGGCAGGTGGAAACATTGATGGAAAGAAACCAGGAGCCAAACATCCCCAGCAGGCTTCACATGCTGTGCCCTATCGCAGGCTCTCCCCTCTCTTGTTACCCTTCCCTGCTGCAGAGTCTCAGCTCTACCAGAGGGCAGGGACACCTTCCCTGGGGCTGGAGGGAAGGGCAGAACCCCGCAGCTAGAGAAACTATGGTAGATTCAACTGGAGGATGGAGAGAATCCAAATGCTGCTCCTCCAGAAGATTAAGGACAGATGCTTCTCGAAGAAAATCATCACGTTACCTGGTTGTGCAAGGCATATTGCAGCAAGCACCAGCTTATCTAAAATAAGATCAAGGCCTAAGTATTTCAGACACAACGTGTTTCTGTGTTTAAAATACCCTAACATATAATTAGGTTAGCTGACAAACTTCCCAGTCGGATTAAAACCTGGTTCACTGTTTGCAAACTCCCACTTGCAGATAAGGCAGATAAGCACCATAAATATTTATTTCATTTACATTAGGAATTGCATATCACATTGAATAGTTTATTTGCAGCAGACACTAAATGGTCTGAACTTGCTGCTACCAGACAGGATGCCTTGGCTTCTCTGCTCCAGGCCCATGCTCCAGCAAAAAATGGGAGTGCTGAAAAGGCAACGTACTTTGCCCCAAGCCAAAGTGGGAGTGCAGGGTGATGCAGTGTTTTACTTTGCTCTGTAGCAGCCCCTATGGGCAGGGCTGACTGGCTCTGATGGCCTCACTGCCTTTAAATCTGGATGATAGAGATTGCAATCCCAGCATTTAATAGCAAGCTGTGATGCTGGAAGAAAGCTGTCAAAGGGAATCCTCAGGCACTGTGTCCTCCCCCTTTCTGCACTCAAGCAAATATCCCCTGCCCCTCCCCGCTGCTCCCCATGCATCTGCCTGCACCCTGTGGGAGTTAGCTGGAGACAAGAGGTCTGCAGGAGACCATGCTTTATACAGCTACTTTAATACAAAGGATTTCTTTGCTCACCTTAGTACCGACTGTCCTTAGGAAGGTAGAGTAAGGAAGGGTAAGTGGGAATAAAGAACAGGTTGTTAGGACAAAGACAGCAGAAACAGAAAGGACCATGTTAGTAAAAAGAGGAAGAGGGGAGTGTGGAATACAACACAAATTGCCAATGTTCCCCCCCCCCCCCCTTCCTGTACCCCATCTTCCCTGCCTACCCTTTTTTGGGGCCCAGATAAAAAAACCCTAGGAGAGACTTCCCATCCATCTCCATCTGTCTGGGATAAGACCCAAAGATGGGTCAAAACAACGGGCCTCAGATTGATATGAACCAGTGAAACATCTCACCCCTACCACCACTCTGACCTTAACCAGGAAACAGGAGCTGGACATGGGCCTGCCAGGTCAGATGTTGCCTGTTAGATGTGCACAAGTAAAGTACACAGCTCTGGATGGGGAGAGCGGACAGAGATATCCAACTCATGGCCCTGCTGCCAGAGAGAGACCGCTTGACTGCAACCCTGGGAGCACAGAGCCCTAGGAAAACAACCTCACACCTTCAGAGAAACAGGGTGGGGAGCAGTGATTGTGTCCATGTTTTCATAGTTAAAAAACAGCAAAACACATGGAGAAAGAGTATTGGAGAGAGGTCACTCTGTCCAGTGGTTCTCACACTCTGTAACCCAACACAGAGCCCCATCACAGTAAAACTGTTCCTTCAGTCATTTAGAGACACTTTGGACGTGAAAATCCACAGTTCCTTCCCAACTGAAACATGCTGCTCATTAGTAATGTGTCCAGCAAGACCTCCCTTAACATTTTTGAGAAAAATCTTTGTAGCTTCAGGGCATGTTGTTTCATAGGAATAACAATCTTTTAGCCTGGATTCAAATCAACAAAAGCTTTGGAGCTCAGAGTCCTTTCAGTGCTAGTGAGAAGTCTGGGGACTATGGGAACACCCTTCTTTGCAGGTTAATGTCTTCTCTGCTGTATCTAGACCATACCCTGCCCCACTCTAAGCTGGTGCAGCAGATCAGAACTTCTGAGTATGAACGTGAAGAAAAACATCAAAAGGCAAAAGTGACTTCCGTGCTGCAATGATCCATCTCCTCCACCAGCAGCAGTGGGCTGAGGAGCAGGTGGGCTCCCTGTATGGGGTGGAAGAGACTTGAATGTGTTTGGACTCATCACTGTACACACCTCATTAGCACCATCGACCACGCAATTGCCTACTAAAAAGGTTCTGTAATGGCCAGGAGGCTGATAAATGGCCCTTGCTTCTGCTGGTGGTCACTCACAGGGCTGTAAAGCGCGACCACAGTTGACTGCAAACCTGTACTCTGTGGGCCACAGCACTGCTCCCATGTTTATTCCTGGTTTCACTTCCCTGCTTCACCATCCCACTACAATTTTCTATGGCAGTTGGGAGTCGTGTGCTCCTGTAGACTATAGTACTCCTGTACTTTGGGCAACCTGCTCTAGCTGACCTTGCTGGAGCAGGGAGGTTGGACACAAGAAGTGAATCACAAGAAGTCCCTGCCAACCCCACAGATTCTGTGCTTCTGAGTATGGAATTGAAATTGCTTTAAGATCCCAACAAAAGTAACTAGTTACTTTTATTCCCACTGGATTTATCAGACAGCCACAACAAAGTCGTGCCACGAAAACTGCTGTGCAGCAGCAGCCTGGAAAGAAAACCAGTGAAGGACACAAGGAGGAGGAGAAAAGGGACCACCTAAGCCAGGATGCTGTTGCTCAGTTTAAATTGGTGAGATAAGTAAAGCTCATTTGACCACAACACTCTGCTGTTTACCATCTTTAACAGCACAGGGAGGCCAAGCTCAACACTGGGCATCATATGGCCCCCATGACTACAAGGGTGGGAATTTGTGATGCTGGGTAGGAAGGCACAAAATGTACTGAACTGTGCTCTGACTTGCAGCTTCAACTCTGGACATGAACTTTAGGGTGTTGGCAGGTGAAGGGCAACTGCCCCTAGAGGTAAATGGCATGCAAATGCTTCATGCCCCCATTGCGTTGGAGAAACTAGGGGCTGTGTCATTTCTGCCAAGAGCAACTGCTCTTACCACAGAATTCTCCGTCTTTATCGTTTTGACTTGTAAGCAATCCTCTGTGCTCCTTGTGGTGCTGTTGGCCTCAGGGCTCTCCTCTAAAACCTTGCCGCTCTGCTTGGCGCTTGCCTCGTTGTCCCCATTTTCCTTGAGCGGAGGTGGCCTTGGGTGAACATCATTGCGCTGCTTCTTCGTGACGTGGGCATCAGGCCCATGCACGGTCTTGACGTGTTTCCTGAGGGAGCTAGGGTCTGTGTACCGCTTTGTGCAGCCAGGGATTTTACAGACGTAGGGTTTCTGTCAATAGAAGCAAATCTTGGGTTATATTTAGAATAAGTCCAAATATTCCAGTGTATGGGCCAAGCAAATACAATGAGCATAGCAGCTGGCAGCAGCAAAATGTGGAGCATCTGCTCTGCAGGATTCTGTAAGACTGGGATCACTAAGATGTGATATATGGACTGCTGCTGATCCACACAGACCTGGCCAGTCATTTTATGTTGGCTGAACACCTTGTTTTCAGTTTCTGGATTAAAAGACAGCTAAGAATTCATAAAATATTTTCCTAATATTACTTTCCCATGTATGTGTTTGCTTGGGTGGCCACAGGAATGTTTCCTGATTATGGATGGGAGGGAGGTGATGTAGGGATTGAGCAGAACACATTCTCTCTGCTAAGGTGGGGTCTACACTGAGAAAATGTCTGAGATCTTCTGGCTGATGGAATTCCAGGGAAACCAAGCCAGACTAGATTCACCCTACCCAATCTATCATACCACTCCAGCACCTGTCACCTTGAAATCTGTTATTGTGCAAAACAAACCACAGGCATGCAATGTTTTTTTTCAGATGATAGCACTCTAGTCCCAAATTCATGAATCATTGATTGCCACAGGAAAACAAGGCTGAAGCCATGCTTCTGAAAACAGAAGTCAGCAGATACTTTTCTTCTTTCATCTTTTTTTTTTTATTATTGAGTTTCCAATTCCAAAGTGTATTGGTGCTGCAGTTGTTTGAGCTGCTGCTGCTGCACTGGAAGCTCTGAACTCATGACAAGTTCCGCTTTCAGCCTCACAGCTACTCCAAGTATTTTTCTACCAATGCACTAGGATAGGTCCATGAAAAAAACCAGATGGATGTTGTTTGAAGGCTACCCAAAATGACCATTCCTATTCTCTTTTTTTATCTGTTTTGCAACTTCATCCAGAAGCTTCAGTGTAAAAATAAAAGGATTTTATACTCTTTGGAGAAAGCCAGCATCATCACATGAAAAACATTGGAAGTCTGGTTTTTATTCAACCTGACTGACCTTGGCACACCAGTTGAACAAACTAAATCCTCGTAACACTCCACTGATGTAAATATTTAAAAATTTTAAAGCTGGGTATACCAAAGCATAGAAGGTAAACCAGTTCATTTATGAATCTCATGCAACCTTTTGGACAAGGCATTATAGAAATATTACTGGTGCTATTAAGACCTATTCTAAAGAACAGAACCCCGAACACAATATGCTAAAAAACTCTACATAAAATAGTTCAAGAATTTTTTATAAAGACCCTTTAAGCACAAAAGTCTGATTTTTCAGGCCATAGCTCCTGCAAGTGAACTGAGCACAACTGCTTTTTTATTGGCATGCCCTCATATATCCCCTGAGTTACCTAGGTTTTGACATCTAATGCAGTGTATGCCCTACTGAAGTTAACAATTTCAACATCTCAGATGCCTTCCTCCTACTCCCATACACATACAACATGACTGTTCTCAGGGTGGGAGAACTGGAGGCACGCAGCAGAACTAAATTTCTGCAATTTTACCCATGTTTAGCTTTAACTGGAAAAAATGTCACTGAGTCTTCGGCTTGCTGTGAATTTGTGCCACTCTTGTGTATATGCCCTGGAGACCGGTCATAGAAGGAAAGTCTTTTTCCCAGTAGTAATTTTGAAGGTATCCCCTGAAGGGATTCAAATAGTCACTGAAAGTTTAAAATGAAATAACACATAGGACATCTCAGCAGTCAAACAAAAGCCAGTGTGGTAATATATCCCAAGCCTTGAACTGCAGCATGTTTGGACCATATACCTATATCCTGTTAAAGAATGATGGAGACAAACCAGTGCAAAGTTAGTCTGTATCCAGCACTGAAAGTTGTAGTGGTAGGCTTGATCCATCCACATGAGAATCCTCAGGGATGGAAGAGAGAAGTAAAATGGATTTAAGGACAGGAAAAAATGCTGCAGTAAAGGGAATCTTCAGTGGCTTGATTGACCTATTCAGCTTACGAGAAAGAAGATGGAGAGTGACTTAACACTGTAGTGTTATGAGGTGGAAATGGCAACACTGGACACTGGATCCAGCACTGGAGTAAGGCAGAGAAAGCATCCAGAGCTGGAAAACAGCAATTTCTAATACCTGAAGTGTGAGGTTAAATCATAGCTGCCAACCTTTCAGAAGAAGAAGCATTAACAAAGAGCAAACAATGTTTTAGTCAAACACCAGTTACTGGGATTGAAGGCTGCTGAGTGAATGGGAAGTTGCACACCTTGTTGGTCCCTCCTGGCCTCAAGGTTGGTTTAGCCTTAAACCAGTCCTAAACTACCCAGTGCCAGTGTGGATATGGATTAATTTTAACCTGTGTCCTGCTGGTGAAGGACAATTCTGATGTTTAGGCTCGTATCCAAACCAATTAAAGTAACACTGTGATCTGAGTCATTCACGGGGTACATCTCAGCAACACACAGCATGAAAGTGCGTCCTAGACACTTTCAGTCTTTATTCTGATTCTTAACAGAATCTCTGAAACCTAAAAAGCTTTGGTTATCACCTATTCCTGTTATGCCAGATATACAAATATTCCTAACACACCCTTTGTAGACAAGCATCACTTTGAAAAGCTGTCACCCATATCAACTGTGTTCCATTCTCCAATAGTCTATATTTAACTGTTGCAAATTAGGCTACACACGGAATTCTTCATGGCTGCAAACACTATTAGAACTTTGGAGTGCTGTTTTTTCTTCCCCTGTCAGCTAATTAGTGGTAATATAAATTTCAATCCTTGGCTGTGGTTGATTGCAACAGACCATCACATGCGTTACAATAAAGGTAATTTCCTCTGCTTCGCAACTAATAGTAAGTCTTAATTAGCCAAGGTTAACAAAGCATTGCATTGTGCTCTGTCATTGTACATCAAACGATGGAGGAAGTATTATCTCCAGAGCGCCAGGATCCAGGGTAGCAGTTATACTACTACAAGTCTGCTCCATAGTAATATTAAACACCACATGCGTAACTGTACAATCCTATTTGCACTATTAAAAATTACAAATCTGGAAATGCATTTTTTAATTTCCAAAGCCAATTAAAAAGTTTGCATACTTTAACATCTGTTTATGATTTCAAACATGGCTTTCATAAATATAAAGCTAATGTGGTCTGGCTTTCCAGCAAAATAAATCCCATTAAAAAATAAGAAAAACCTCTCATTACAGTGGGTTTCTTTTTACATGAGTCCAGCATGTAAAGTGTATGTTTATTGTCAGCAAAATAAAAAACCCCAACCCTCCACTGAGCTGCAGTGAGCCCAGGCTTACCTCATTGGAATGTGTCCTGTTCTGGTGCTTGGCTCTGTCCGAGGCATTGGAAAAGGCTTTATTGCAGCCTTCGTGTTCACAGACATAAGGTTTTTCTCCAGTGTGGGACCTCAGGTGTGTCTTTAAGTTCTCCAGGCGGGAATAGGCTTTGGAGCAACCCTCAAACTAAAATAAAAAATTGTAAGAGGAGCAATTAATTAACCAGAAAAAATTTATTCTCCCCCTGCTTAAACCCTTCTCATCTGTTTCTCATTCTTTCTTTTTTCCTTCCCTTTAAAGGACTTGTGTTTTAGGGAACAACATCCACTTTGTTGGGAGAACTCACTTCCCTAGGCTTGCTGAGAGTTTCAGCAGTGAGTCATATTTAAGGTGCTGCTCCTTGTTGGGTACCCACCTGACATTTCAACAAGAGACTCTTTTTTCTAGCAGGGTTGAACACCCCTCCACTCCTACAAGGGCTCTCTTAGCCCTTCCCGCCATCTGTCTGCAGCTAACACACTCAGAAATGGAGGACCTCTCCCTCTCACCAGACAACTGACACTTCTTGACAGTATGACCAGCCTTGCAACCTCACTAGCACCAGCGCTAGAGATGCCAGACCATTCTCTAACACACAGCAGAAATCTAGCAAGCTTTGAAGTTTCCCAAATTACAGCTTGGGACTACCCTTGGAGGATGCTGTGGTCAGGTGGTCTGACATTACCAGTTTAAAAAACAAGACTCTCAGTCTTGAAGACAGATGGATATTTGGATGACAGAACAGGCCAGGAAGCTTCCTCCTGGAAGGAACCCAGCTGCCCACACAACGAGAAGGAACAGCTTACGAAACATGGTGAGGCTTTGGATGACGTAAATCCTGACACCCTTCACTCTGGCTGGGCTGGAGGCTTCTGCCTGCACCTGCCCTGTCTGCAGCACCGGAGGGTTTCACCTCAAACCAAGAAAGCCACCTTAAACACTTTTTGACCAAACAAGTGGGAACTTACAAACACTGGAAGAAGTTTAAA
This sequence comes from Loriculus beryllinus, assembly GCA_039877255.1. NCBI lineage: Eukaryota > Metazoa > Chordata > Aves > Psittaciformes > Psittacidae > Loriculus > Loriculus beryllinus. Next base: position 9,666 of record JBCJKH010001504.1, read on the forward strand.
GAAATGCAACGCTCTCTTCTAGCTAACTGCTGCACTCACTGTTCAGCTGGAAATATTGAAAAGTCCATGTTGCGCTTCCTATGCAAGCACCTTAAAACATACTCTAAACTTCAACAAGTAGTCTCTTCTGTTGTAATGCATGCAAGCCTCGAGGTATTGTATTTTAGTCAGATCACTCAAATGCATCTGCAAGTTCAGTCCAGATGTGACAGGACTTCACATGGCTACGTTGGGTCTTGGCCAGCGAAGGAACTAGTATCAGAGCAAGACAGATCATGCAAAGTGTCTGATCACCCTGTGGGCAGCTGCGTGATTCTATGTGTCCAGAAATCTGGCCCTTTTGGGCAGAGGCCAAAGGCAGCTGCATGTAATAGCAACGGTACCTGTCTCTTTGTGCTCCACGGGCACAGGACTCATCTGCACTGCTAAGGGGCCAGGGAAATAGGCAGCCCATGGAACCCATTAAGCATGTGGGCACAAGTTGATCCCATATAACTTTGTTATGCTGCAAAAGAAGTAGGGTTAACTTAAACTTCATTTTAAGGTCTACAATAGGGATGGTGGACTTAAAGCAAATTTGCCTCACTTTCTTGAGATACCCAGTTCTGTTCAATGACAGTAGGGGCATCCTGAAAGAGCTGATTTCTTCCATAGCTTTGTGAGGGTGGCATGGATCCAGTATCCTTTCCTCAGACAACTTTCATTAGCCTATTTGGCTCACAAATTATGCCACAGCTTTGAGGTAGTACAGTATATCCCATCCTTCTCTTGCCCTGTACAGAGTCCTTTACAATTCAAATTGCTTACAGTTACTGAAATACATAATTCCACTTGTTAGAAAACAAAGGGAACTCAGCACGCGGCAACTTATGTGTCCATTCTGGTTTTGCTAGATACTGAGACAAAAATGCACAGTTATTAAGAACAAAAGTACAGAGGCCACATTTTCAAATAAGATCCTCTCAGCAAAGCACCCTGCGCATGTTCAAAGCAGTCGTTCCCACTCTTACGTGTGGATTTGATTATGTCAGTGGGAGTTCTGGCTGTCATCTGTTGAAATAATCCTTGACAAAATCCCAGGCTGCAATTTGGCTCATCTGTAGCTTTATGTACACTACAAATGTCTTGTCTGAAACAAATGGCACTTTGAAAAAATCACTGGCAGACTTGGACAAAGAATGCTCTGCCACAGAAGGGCACTGTCTGCAGAGCTGCCTTGTATCCCAGGCAACTGGAAACCACTGGTGCTCCGGTTCAGAGAGATCTGCTGCAACATACTGCATGTGAAGGACTGCAGTTCTCCAGAAGGCAGAGGATGACTTCAGTTTCAAACACACACAGCCTTGCTATTGCTCCAGTTTGTCACAACTAAAGCTTGAAAGAAGCAGGACTTTGCAGCAGATTGAGCTTTTTCCTGCTCCATTACAGCACTGAAGAAGATTCAGTCCCTGTTGCTTTTTGTCTCCTGAGTCTTTCTACCAGCAATGGCAGGGCTAACTTTCTCTCACTGCTTACTTTGATACTTTCAAGGAACACTGGCAACAAAGGTCATAGCCCTCTGCCTCAGGGAGCTCATATTCTGAATTAGATGAACACAGGGCTGGAAGATTGATAAAGGAATCATGCAGCAAGCAAATCATACACATCCTAATATTTGTAAGCAGGAGCTGGAGCAGAGCCAGGGAGGGAGCAGGGCTGGAAGTGACTAATGGAGAAGAGAAGGAAGATATGGGAGGAAGACTCAAACATCTGGTGAGCAGAGGGACTCTTCCCTGAGACTCTGGGGAGAGGAACAGAGTAATGCTGACAGTGGGGGAGGTAAGAAAAACTGGCAGTTGAAGAAGACAGGGAGCAGAGGATGAAGGCAGGGATCAAAAGACATGGCTGGACCTTCAGGAGGAAAAAGGGCTGAAGCATATGTGAAAAGAGATGGTGAACACCTCTCCTATCAACTGATCACAGCCACTAAACTCCACAGCTTGCTTCTCTTTTGTGACCCCCATCAGGCATCCTTGGCCTGCCCCATGTCAGAAAGGACTGCAGTGGCAGACTCCATGTGTGAGGGCAGATAAGGGCTTTAATATCTTGAGGTCGAGGTGGAGGTGAGCCCTGCTTTCTCACATGCCAGATGAACGGTACCCAGAGGGCTGAGACAAAACAGCACTCCATGCTCCTTCTCAGGCAGTGTTTAACACCAGGTACAGTACTTTCTGCATGCAGAAAGTCTGGGGACTGAGATCCTCTTGGGGTTTAAGCACTCAGTGGTTGACCTCATCTCTGGATTAAGAAAGCAGAGGCAGGAGATGTTGGCCCAGCATCCCAGGCTGGATACAGGCCTGTGTGCGTACTCATGCATGTGAGTGAGGGAAACTTGCAGTCTCAGCAGCAGCATTGGGTGATGCTGAGTTAGACATGACTAGGGTTAGGTGGTTCCCCACAGTGTGCTGTTACTGAATTTCCTTCTTGGATGTAAACAATTCAATTGGCTGCTTTTCCACCTTAAGTGACTTGTCTTGAGTCACTCTGGATCTCTCAGGTGAACCGATTTTTCCCAGCTAACACCTTGACCACCTGCCCTGTCCCCAGGGTGTAACCTGCAAGTAGCTATAACCCAGACACAGACTGCTGCACTGGCCCTAAACAGAGCACCAGCAGGTACCTTGGGAGAGCCCTGCTTGCAGCCATGCCTGTGTCTGCACGCACATTTTTGTGATCACCAAAGTCCAAGGTCCACTTGTCAAGCTGAGATGCACCATATCCCTGCCAGCTCACCGTGCACTTGTGTGGCTTCTCTCCGGTGTGCCTTCGCATGTGTACCACCAACATGTACTGAGCCTTGAAGGGCTTCTGCTCCCGTGTGCAGTCCTGCCAGCGGCAGACAAACTCCTTCTTCTCGCCGTGGATGTGATCGTTATTGATGTGCTGGTTAAGAGAGAAGGGAGAAGTAGGTCACTTGTAGAAGAGCTGATGCCAGCAAAACACTCACGGTACAATGAAAGCCTCCACTTTACTTGTGGTCCAGCACTGCACCTGGGTCTCAGGTGCACAGATAACACCAGGGACACAGGAGTCAGCTCTGTGGTCTGGTGTGTCCTGCAGGAGAAGGTGCACAGCACCCAGCACACCTGGCACTGGGTCCAAAGCAGCTACAAGCAGCAAATTTGCAAAAGCAATGGGCACCCATAATATCAGGGAATGAGAAGCCCTGTTGGTGTCTCTGGAGCTTCCTGATGCCACTGCTGGGGAGGATGACCAAGTCATTTTTGTCTCTGCTGAATCCTTCTGTGCCATATTTATGCAGCTGGTACCCTTTCCTGAGGTGCTGCTGCAGCATGGGGGAGAGGAGGAGACAAGCTTCAGTTAGAATCAATGATCTTAAAGTCTTTTCCACCCTAAATGATTCTATGATTCTAAGCCTGCTTGTGCGCCAGCCTAGACTCCAGCCCTAAGACATCCACCTGCTGTCCAGAGCTGGTGGCTAGCAGGAAATGACAGCATCTGTGAGCTATGAGCCAAGGAAAGCTCAGCAGCCTCAATTACTGCTAGTTACTTGGGTCCCTGAAATCCTGCGCTGGGGTGTTGAAAAGCCAGTCCCAGAACGGTGCCTTCCTCCACCCTGGGAGGAAGATGAGAGTCGCTTTTTCCCAGCCCAGGGCAGATGAAGCCCTGCTGAAACCAAACAGAGCTGGAGACAAGACCATCAGCAGCACTGTTCCCGCGGCAGCCCTGTCTCTCTGAATGGGGTCTTGCTGCCAAAAATAACGCCTGTCCTTGCTCCTGTGTTTTCAGCAGACATTCACTTGACAGGAAATCCTAAAATAAACCACTTTGGGTTTGGGGTTTGTTTTTTTTTATTTTGTGCTGAGATTTTTTTCCAGCCCCTGCCTTCATCTCCCTGGCCAAGGCCAGGCACACATGTTGTGGCTTGGGATGAGCCTTTCTTGGGGTGGTGAGGCAGCATGAGGACACAAAACCACATTAAAACAGAATCACTGACCTTCATGGTCCCAGCCAAATCCAGCCCCAGTATTTTGTGTGCTGTGGCCCAATCCTGGTGCCAGGTCTACCCAGGGGTAAGAGAAGGTGCATGGTGGTCAGCTGGTCCATCAAGCACCACGGTTAAACACGTGAGAGCCAAAGCTGCATGCCTGGAGGGTCAGGGGAGACTGGGTTTGGAGCTCAGCTTCCTATAGTTCTGGTTTTATAACACAACATTGGTGTGAAATTTCAGCCTCAAATGGTGGAAAGGAGACCATGGGCACACTAAACCACATCCAGGACAGACTGGGAAGATACTTGTCCTGGCCCTGTTTGTGTGGAAGTCAGTCTGACTTACAACCAAGACTAAGCTTGACAATGCTAGAAGCTGGGGAGTACAGAGGCTCACTGCTTGGTCCTGTTTGGGCCAGAGGAAGACACATTTATGGGAAGGGGGACTGCAGCCTCCCTTCCGGCTGATTAACTCACTGGACAATATCTACTTCCCATCACACAGTGAAGAAGCAATTGCACAACTTACCCCTCTTCAGCTACGGCTCCATAGACCCCATCAAATCCCCACCTGCCTTGAGGCTTTGCTTAGGTTTCTCTCAAATTAAGTGTGACCCTTTAGGCTGGGAGAAGCTATGCTGCTTGCAAAAATATGCCCTCACTCCTGCTGTTCCCCATTGACACTCGCTTTACTTACAAGCACATTGCCCACTGTGTATGGAGAATGGACCCAGCACATCCATGTATTTTGCTCTGCAGACAAACTAGTTTTTCCATGCATGGTGGGATGCCACTTTCTCAGAAGTTGGCCCATGACATCTGTATTTCATTTTCATGTATATTTTGGGCATCCCAAATCCACAACCCCATGTTGCTAGTAACCATAGCACAGAAGACTCTGTTTTTATAACCTTCCAAATGTAGGAAAATCTTAGACATTCTTTCAAATATTTTTCTTTGGGTTTTCTCTGGAAATAAATTGTGCTGAGGTGCCTGGACCTGCCCTGCACTTTGCTCTGGGCAGAGTTAAGAGTTTTTCTTATGTCCGAGAGGAAAACACACAAATACTGCTGGACAAATATGAACACAGCCCATCTGACAGGGCTGCTGTGGTTTAACCCTAGAAAAGCAACGCCCTGTGGCATGCAATATGCAACCCATTAAGCACCTTATCACTCACTTGGCTCTGAAAACCATTTCCAACTCTGTCTATACTCAAGGACTTTTTGCACTAAAACACTGGCAGAGATGGGCAGGGGCTAGCCTTAGGTGGATGAAGAGCACATCCCCAAATTATCATTTAGAATGTGGTCCCTCTAGGCTAAGATAATGTTCATATGCAGAGCTTGGGGAAATGGAGACTAATGCCTACTTGGTGGTGTCTACACATGACTAAAATGAAGATGTATGAAAAAAGGTGAGAGCAGACACGAGCCCTCAGGAAGGCTACACATCAGTCACACATGGGTGGCCCCTAGCAGGCTTGGAGCCTGGCTGAGGCAAGGAGCAAAAGGCTAAAGTGAAAGGAGAAGGTAGCAGGTCCTGTCACAAAATTTGCTTATTCCAACATTTTTCTGCAAGCAGCAGCATTGCTGGGGCTGGTAAATTCCCAGAAGCTCTGGGCTGGCTTCAAACAAATGGGGCTCACATCATACACCCAAAACGAGGACTGAGAGGGTACTGGGCTGGTGGCACGACAGGTCTCAGACACAGATCATGTCTGATTTCACAGGCACTCACTTAGAGTTTGAGTGATTTGTTGACTCCAGAAACCAAAGGAAACCAAGCGGTAGATTCCCAGGTGAAGCAGTGCACACAAAAGGTTCTTGGAATTAATTAGAACTGAAAATCTGATTAATGACTTGGTCTGGGGATCCTTCAGAGAGCACTTTTGACACTGGTTTGGGGACATCTCTGTGATTACAGAAGCCATATTTCCCAATTTTTTAAAAAATCAACCCACTTCCTGTATTTTGTGCCCTGACACAGACTCTGAAGCATGTCTCCAGACTCTGCAAGTGCTCTATTTCTGTGGGAGGAATTAGCTGAGCGGGTTAACGGCCCCTGAGTGATATGGCTCCACAGTTCATGTCACAGCAGCATAAAAGTCTTTCACGGCATAAACAAGGACTGAGGACTGTATGAGTGATCCTTGACCCACAGCTAGTGTAGGTGCATGAGCAGGCTCAGAGAATATGATCAGTGAAGAGGGAAGGGCTCAGGCCCCTTCCTCATTTTCTGATCAGGTCCTCTGCACACAGCCTTCTGTCACTGGGCTGTGCACGAGGGAAACCGAAACTGCAGCCTCAGCAGCTGAGAAGAGAGCACATCAAATAATCTATGAAAGGCTTCTTGCAGCTAAACTCAGGAGCAGTGACCTGCTTTGGCAGTGTTTACACACCGCGTCTCTGATTTGCACCTTTAGTAGCTCCCAGAGTGAGCTCTGGCTGTACAGCAGCTAGTGATAAAAAATGAGGACAAGTGCACAGAAACACAAATTTATCACTGGGGTTTCCTCCCAACCATTACTCACATGGACGAGCTGCTCTTGAGTGTCATATTCCTTTGTGCACCCTTCCCAGTGACAGTTCGTCTCATAAATAACCTCAGGCTCCTGTTTACATTCATCCTTATCTAGATCTTCTTTCAGGTCTGTCAGATGCTCCTGCAACACACAATGGTGCATTGTATAAGGTGAACTTCTTTCAGCTGAATTCCTCCATCACTCATAGGTTACAGGGCAGGTATCAACTGATCACAAAACTGCTCATTGTGACAACATAACATCCTTGATTACTGTGAAATAATGAGTTACAGAGTTTTGTTAGAAATGGATCAGAGTTAACGACAAGACATGAAACACCCCGAAGCCATGGTCCCAGCAGTGCCTGGCTCCAGCCAGGTAGTGGGCAGTCCCAGGAAAGGCTTTTGACCTTTGGCTGTGTTCTTTGCTGGAGCAAAACCTCTGATCTGGGGGCAGTGGGGAAATATAAGCATGAAGAAATCACAGAGCAGTCAGAGCCTTATGGTTACCACACTCACCTGACGTGGGTTGAGGAGAAGGGTTTCTGTTTTCTGCATCTTTGAATAGGTGAGAAAATTACACCTAATTCTTATTCAAAGATTTAATGACTGCAGAGTGCTCCAGAGGGACGAAGTGGTGAGCCTTCAAAGCATTTCTCTGAGACAAGGAAATCTCGGAAGCCTGAGGAAGACTCAGTGAAGAGCAGAGCTCTGGGGGCTCTGGACTTGTAAATGAGTTACTTCAATGCTGGGCATCCTGTGAGCTCTCTCTTTAACTTCTCTGTCTAGCCAGCTCCTCAGTGCTAAATGAAGCACTGAAGACTTTTCCTATGGCTGCTCTGAGGATTAAAGCAGAGGCAGCTATACCGTAGTATAAAATATCGTGTAATTAGTACAAGTCAGAGGTAAGGACAACTGTTGGTTCTGCATGCGTCAGACACTTCCACTACTGTCACGCAATCAGCAGCCAATATTGGCTTAGTAATTTAGCAATACAAAACCCAGCAGGTTTTGACCCCTTCATTCCTTTTCCTCCCAATTACTACTACTGCCTAGCACAGAGCATCCTGCCTCCAGGATGTTACTGACCATATCAGACACTGTTCCTCATGACCTGTTGGCCCCATAAGTGTATAGACACAGCAGATCTGCTTCAGACTGCTTCTGACCTGCCAAACAGACCTATCTGGTTGCCATCTCCTTCCCTACCAACACCTTTGTAATGCCTACTGAGGGGCTGCCATGACTTAATGACTTAATGGCACTATATGACTTGGGAAGTGAGAGGTACTGTACAAGAGTTCAACAATTTTCATTAAATCACTCTTGACATACATGCCAGCTGTGACTTTTCAATTCACAAGTTAAAATATGGAGACAAAGAGATTTGCTTTAATTAGCTCCTAATTTTTTAAAAAAAATATTGTAAGGTGGCTCTTGGGACAGAAACTGTAGTCATTTACAGAAAGATTTCTGGAGATTCAAACTGTATCACAGCCCAGAGCATTAGTCTGAGAAAGTTCAAACAGCAAGTTGGATTTTTTCTCCCTGCAATTCCTATTCGGTTGAGCTGTGAACGTTATTTGAGCATTATTTTTGGTGGACTGTTTCTCTCCAGGCAAAGTGTGGTCCATGGAAAAGTGATTTTTTCTGCTAAAAAAATCTTGTTTTGCCAAAATTTTTACATTTTCTTTTGGAAAAATGATATTGAAACAATATCATTTCTGTCTAGCTCAAGATTAATCTGAATCTGTACTGGAGCTATAGTGGTATCACAAGAGTACACTAACTCAGGTCTCTCATGGCTGGTGCTCCACTGTGTTCCACAAAGCTTGTCTGGATTGTTTTTTTTTATAGCACAAGCTATCATGGGAGATACTGTTTGGCCAAGGATTTTAAACATTCAAACCATAACTCACATGAGGTGTTTCCAGTACAGTGTTTCCAAAACAAAATACACACATGCATGCATTTTTGGGAATGGATGAGCTTTATACTCTGCAAGAAATGTATCAGTCAAGAATTAACCGACTATAACTCAACTTTTCAGCACAGTCTCTTGCAGAACAGGAATCCCCAGATTTAACAAGTTGCTGTTGCTTAGACCAACTGAAGAGGAGACACCCACTGAGTTCAGTCTTTTAACCTGTTCTTCTTGCCAAAACAGGTTGTCTCTCACAAGGTGCTTTCCAATAATTTCCCAGTCGATACTGAAATGCTGCAAGACATGAAGTCTGTGTTTCCCTTGAGGTATTACTTCATACAGCTTCTTGTTAGGAAATATTAGACTACATCCTTCTCTTAATTTCGCCTTGCTATCCTAATCAAACCTCTTTGCACCACTTTAAACTACTCCCCCTGCCCCTCTTCTTTCAGCACTTATTTTCACATTTGACCCAGTGGATGAAACTCTGGAGCAAGACTGCAGGGGTGGGCTAGGATGATGTTACCAAAGCACTCCCTGAGGTTGGCTGCACGCTTCTTCACGTTACAGCAGATAACAGAGGATGACAGCCCTTGAGGAAGCAGCTGTCTGTCCCACGCTCCTCTGCTATAGATGCTTTGAGAAACCAGGTGATGGCTTTCAAATCTTTTTTAATTTGTTGCAAGAAATAAACACGTAGCCCTATTAGCCTGGGTGGTGGCCAGATTGTTTTTTCAGGGCATGTGTTCTTGCAGTGGCATGTAGGTGCACTCCTAAACTCAAAGCTCCAGAGAGGTGCCTCTTTGCCCTAATCATGCTGACTACAGCATGTTTATCTTTCCCTGATACGCTATCTTCATCAATTTTACCAGGCCCCTGATGACTGCACATGTTGCTGTCCCCATGCATCATGCTGAGACCTGCTCCTGAACCAGGGCAGAAGGAGAAATTTGTCATCAACTCTTCCATTCACTTGACAATAACACAGCCTAATATTTCATGAAAATGAAGTGCCCAGAGCACTCCTGATAGTTTACAGTTGTGATAAAGGACAGTCAGATGGATACTGTCAGCCATTAAACAGTTTGCAATCACAGAGCTCCGTAAAGAAAGCAAAGGCCTTTGGGCCTTTCTTGGTGTCAAATGTTGTGTCACCTGTGTAAAGGATGTTTCTAGGAGCAATTCCTGCTTGAATCAAGAGGTCGTCCCATTTTTTGCAAGCTTTCTACCTACATGCAAGACTCCCTCATAATCTATGCTTGCTCGGAGACACTAATGCTGCTTGCTTTGTAGAACAGTAGCCTCAGACATCACTTTTAAACTAACACGCTTGAAATATTTTCTCTCTCTTTTTTTTCTGTCCGAGCACAGCAACAGCAAGCTGAATCCCAAGCACCCACTGAATGCTTTATTCAGTCACTGTAGCTCTGCCCTGTATCTTGCTGGGCTCTATGCTCCAAGAGACACCCCACCTGCCTGGCAGACTTCAATGCCTTGCTCCCACGTGCAGCAAAAAGTGTCAAGAGTATCATTCCCAAAGACAACAAGACCCAGCAGCTAATAGCTTCAGCTCCACAATATATCTTGCACCAGGAAGATTACCTGTGTGGTTGGGGATGCTGGAGGCAAGCCCTCAACTTCAGTCTTGACTTTGCTGCGCTTGTTAATTACTGGATTGACTGTGCTGCTCACGGCTGACTCGCTGCTCTGCTTGCTCTAGGAAAGAAAACCACGCAAGATACGACATCAGGGTTTTGGATGAGAGACAGACTGCAGCCCACCTCCTCATTAAATATTAACTTAAAAATCAGTCAGTGTTGAACCTCAGGAGTGGCTGGGGACAACAGAGTATTGACCTGCTGGCCCAGGTTTCACATGAAAATTAGCCATGTGGGTTTGTGTAAGGCAGAGACGGAAAAGAAGGAAGAGTCAAGGGCAGCATCAGCTTGGTCTCACTGCTGCTGCTCCATTTCAGAATGATCCAGTCCCTGTCAAAGCCATCAAAACCTTATGCAACCTCCACCAAAGCCGTGATTATATTTCTCAATACTATGAAATGATTTGCTGAGAAAATTAATTCCTGGAGGAAGAGAGGAGCTCTGGTTCCGTGCAAGGGCTCTGGTATGCTGGGTGCATGCAAGGCAATGTGTATATTTTACTAAGCTCTTAAAAAATTAGAACAGCTTTGGGAGAAAAAACACTTCATTGTATGTGCATAAAATTGGAACATTAACATTTTAAATACACTCTTGCTAATTACTCAAGATTGGTCCTGCAAATTATTAAACAGAGGCATAACTCCTGCCAGCCACATTATTTTGGTAGCCAGTTTGTACGAAGAAAACAAAGCCAATCAATCAAATAACCTTTAATAACAAACAGAGTTTGCAGCACAGCAGCCATGAGAAACCTTAAAACAATAAACCAGTCTGAAAAGTTCAGTATGATACAACTAAACCAGCAATTGGAAATGGGTGTGAAATGAGGTGAAATAAGTCTCTGGGGAGAAAAGCAATTTCAATTCAAACTTCCAAGGAATGAAAATGGGAAGGAAACATGATTAAAAATGTGCTAGACATTTTCACTAGCCCTGTGCATGTGAAAGGCTTGTGCATACTTGCGTGTGCCTGTGTGAACTCACATGTAATTTCCAAGACACCTCTGAGGTGTGAGAATTTGTACACATCATGGCCTTCCTAGTTTTCAAAAGCTGTCCCCTGGTTTTGCAAACCTTAACAGTAAAACCCAACAGCAGGGATACCCCAAGAGAGAAGCTACTGAAGAAGACAGAAAGATAGGTGAAAAGGCTAGACATCCTAGGTAAGATGCACTTTGTTAAAGAGGAAGGGAATAAGGTATGGAATGTGGTTCACATCAGTAGAAAAAAGGAAGGAAGGATTGATGAAGGAACTGATGAAGCTTGGTTCACAGGGCTCAGGTGCATATCTGGCGAAACACTCCAGCATGTGCCAATATCGCTTGACTTAAGTAGCACATAACATACATATTTAAGAAGATTTGCTGCCTGAGATGACCATGCATACCATGTTCAATGCTTTAATGAATCAAGGCTTTTGTTTCCTGCATGGGTAGGTACATGTATGTGCAAGGAATGGAGGCGGGTGCAAAACTTGGCTGTGACTAGTCCAGAAACGCTTTGCCAGGAAGAAGAAATAGCAATGCAAAGGGAGAGCATGAGTAAAAAGAGAGTGGGTAGAACTCCCACAGCCACCATGAAGGGCAGTGCTCATCCCACAGAGAACATTTCTCTGTGTGCTATTCAAAGAGAAAGCCAGGACAGCCGTCCTTACCTGACTGGAGTCAGAGATGCAGTTGCTGTTGCTGCTGATCTGTGTGGGTGGTGGGTTGACGGAGATGACCGCCATGTGCTGCCGTGGGGCAAAGGTTGGGGACGGCTGGATGAGGGGAGGAGTGTGTCCGAAGGCTGAGCTCAGGCCTCTCTGCTGGGTCAGAATCTGCTGGTATGTCACGGGGTTAATGGGGTGGGGGAAGCTGAATGCCGGGCTGCAGCAATGGGAGGAGGAAAAACGATGAGGAATTATCTTAAACAATATTTATCACATTAGTTAGCAACTGATTCAAGTTTGGCTTCCTGGAGGCCCAGGAGATGGGCTGCAATGCCCCAGCTAGGTGCCTTCAATGCTACAACAAATCTGACAGTGTACTTTACTGTAAAGACAGGATTTATGTCATGTGTGCCTCAGCAAACTTCTGAATCATTTTGACCAATGTATCAGGCTGATGGTAATTTCTTTGTTTCCTGTGTTTAAAACCAGCCAAAGCCCTTAGCAGTGAGTGCAGAAGAGGTGGGACTTGGACATATCTGGCTTTGCAACCCCCAAGGCTCCCAGGTTTTCCCAGGCAGACCTATTCTGTAGACTCACAACCTTAGGGTTATGTTACCCTGGATATAAAAAAAAAACAGCATCACCTGGCTCACCTGGCACAGATCACAGCAGGGATGAATAACTACCCATTTAACATAGTCCAAACCCACACAACTTACTCTGCATTCAGGTAAGTGGAGTGCTGGCTCAGGGGACTGCTGAAGTATGTCACCCTTCATATGTAGGCCACTGGTTCATCTCTAATCTAGGTCAGCGGTGACCAGACACACCACCAGCCCCTTGCTGCTTGGGAGCTAACTGGGAGCAACAGGTCTGAGCCAGGATGCAGCAGTCAACAGCATTAAAAATGAGACCCTGCTTTTGGAAAGAAGGGGTTCACTTCCAGGAGTGAGCCCCCTTGGCAGAGATGGAGAAGCATGGGAGATGCTCCGTTCCCTGTATGCTAGGCACGTGATGCACAAACCACAGATAGGCCAAAAATCGTGTATTTACCGCCTTTAAGAGGTGGCCACCCTGAACCTTTACCCTCAACAATATTTTCTCTCACATCACTAACACTGCCCTTGGTGTGAGTGCCCAGAAAACGGGACCATAATTAGCAGTATGCTTCATTTCTGATTTTGCTTTTAGGGAAAATACTTATTGCTTGTGACTGCACAATTGGTATTTCTGTTCCAAACCAGTTAATGACAACTTGACCAAAAGAATTAAGGGCAAAAATCACTACAGTGTAAAAGAGCTGTTGGGGTTAAAAATGCACTGCAGCAAATGAGGTGTGATAACAGGCTGCTGCACAGATTTGTTATGTTACAGCAAAGTCTAAAAATTATTTTCTGAAGTGCCACTAGGATCTGGGTCTGAGCGGGTGAGAAAGTATTTCATTCCTGCCACTAAGATGCTGTTAAAATAATAACAAAAGTCTTTTCACCCCAAATTGTTGACAGTTCTCCTGTTATACATGTAACCCATTTTACAATTTCTGACATTCAACATACACCTTTAGAACACTGAGAAGAATTTAAAACTCTTTAGTATTACTTGATTATTCCCTCAGAGGCCAGCAAACGACCATTTGATCAAATTCATTCTACTGATTTGTTGCAAATACCTGATGCCACCCTGAAAAGCTTAAAATCTGATTATGAGATGCTATAGGTATGCTTGGTTAATGACAACAAGTGAAAAGACTAGAAAAATACAATTATCAGGAAAGAAGCTGAAATTTGTTTAAGTTAGAATTATGCTTGATTTCACAGTCAATTTCTAAATGATGCTGCTGCATAAGTAACTCAGAAAATTAATGTTACAGTTACTAATGGCAGTATCTCCATTTTTCCCTACAAATTTTAGGAGTGTATGATCTTTATAAAGCCTTGCTTTGCAACATCAGTGTTAATTAGATCTAACATTTTTAACAGTGAAGTAATAAAAGGAATAATAACATTGTGAAACTTGGATGAAGCAATCATGGCAGGAATTGGCAACAACGAGCTGCCTAGTGTAAGTGCTTTTTAATTAAGATTTGAACAAAACTTCACTCTAGGGCTTAGATTTGTTTTAAATATTTTTTTAGAATTAGGCTCTTCAATCCACCCGGACAACATTTTTTTTGAGAATGTGGATCAATAATTTGGAGAATACTTTGGGACAATCTCTTAAATCAGAGGGTTTCTTAACCAGTCCAGCTGCTCACAATGAGAATTTCGTTAGATGGATTTACTCTCTGTTTCTGCTTGCAGGGAGGCACAACCATACTGCAATTATTGGAAACACGTTAACCAATAATCCCAATCGAGCAACCCCCCCCACATGTGCCACAAGGTACCCTTCCACATGCAAAACCAGATGAGGACTTTGATTTAATACAGTACATAGCCCCAGTGCATAAAAGTGAAGGTTATGAGGAAGAGGTCTCCCTTGCTGGAGGACCACCCCACCTTACGAGGATGGTTATGCATCTGAACAGAGCTGGTCCCACAGCTTTACCTGATTGTCCCGGCAGATAAATGGCCATAGGAGCCACTTGCTGCTGAACTGCTTCTGGAGTTGTTGATATACGCCACGAGAGAGTTTGGGGAAGTCCTGATCATCGTCTGGAGATCAATGCTGGCATCAGACAGTGGGGAGATAGACAGTGCTCGTTTTCGGCTTAATCTCGGAGTCACCCGCGGGCTGGAAAACCGGGAGACTGTGGAAAGGGAGACTTTGTCAAAAAAAAGGAGCAGGCTGCTCTCTTCCTGCAGGGGGGTGGGAGGCGCTGAGACTTGTTGCACTCATGACTGCTGTGGGATGTTCAGGAGCCAGCAGCACTTTGATGAGAGGTTTCCTCTCTGCTGTGCTCAGAATGACAAGTGGTCAGGCAGCACTGTGAACGCCTGCTTGCTTCTCCCTCCTTGAGGGATAAACAGAAGCCTGTCCATCACCCCCTTTCACTGTCACTAAATTAACTTAAAATTAAAAGGGAAAAGGCCCCACAAGGTTTCCATGAGGGCAGCCATCCCTGTTGACTCAGAAGAGCCTGTCAGAGCTGGGGTGACCCTTGGTGTATGTGCTTGTGTGCGGAGGGAGCGGAAACCCAATGAACACAAGCACAATGCTGACCATCCAATTAATGAAGGACGCGAGGCTCCAAGAGCCCCGAAAGTAAATGAAGAGTTTTAAGAAAACCAATTTGGCAGCTCAGGCACAAAGTTCAAGCTCTCTCCCTCCAAGGGGACGTGCCAGTGCCTGGACCCTATTAGGAATTGTCAATCATTTGGGCATGAAGTCATTTCCAGTCCTGTCCCGTGGCAAGTTACTACTGTACAAATGTGGCCTCCCCCAGCATTTCAGCACTGCTAACTGGAACAAATTACTTCATTCAGAGGAAACTTTGTCCAGGCCTGACCCACCTGCAAATCTCCGGGGTGGTATGGAGAGGAGGTGGGGATGGGTCATATCACAACATTCCCTGTTACCAGGGTACCAGATCCAAAGCCTGCCTGAGCCCTAGCCCTGTTTGGAATGGCTCATCCCTCCAATGCAATGAAAGCAGCATTTAGGTTGTCTACTTTTTTTTTTTTTTTTTTTTAATTTTTAAGGGTAAAATAGACCACTCAGCCATGGGGCTGGCTGGTAATCCCCATCAGCCACTCTGGGGTGCAGGAGGGCTCAGCTGCTCCAGCTCCCTTCCTTGATGAGCACAACACTGTGTTACTACCTGGCTTTTCCAGCAGTGGTCCCTCCAGAAAGCTTGCTGTGAGCATACCTTATTAAACATGGTGAATAAAACAGTACCTTACCCAGACAGGCAATATGAACTGTTTTCCTCTAGTTGGTTGGAGGGACTGATTTTGGTGGCATATCACCAAATATAAGCCTTGTACTTTGAAAGAGCATAAACTTTCCACCCTGATGACAGTGCTGGTATGTGAGAGGGTGAATGGGACGTACAAGGAGGTAAAATATACCATGCCAGTGACCAAATAGTTCCTTGATTTGTGGTGGCTTGCAGAAGTTTGTGTCGACGTTTCCCTGAGACCAGTGGCTGGGGTGCAGTCTCCCAGTGTTCACATGACGCACCTGTGTATCTAAGTGTTGTCTATCATGCTGTGTAACTGATGGGGTTTAGTACTACTGTCCCTTTATTACCTGTAATGTCCCTTGTTGCACAAGACAAGTGACTTGTCCGAGGTCCCACTGGAAGTCCAAGGCTAAGTTGGTACTTGAACCATGCACTCTTACGACTTTTGTCCTACACCTAATTAACTTCAACAGTTGCTAGTCACAATGTTTTTACCACAATACTGCTATATTGAGAATTTCTCTTGAAAATTAGAATGCTACATATATACTGAATGTGTTCTTTTTATGGCATTTTGTAAAGCTACATTTTGCAGCCTCATGGGGTGCGCAGATGCTAGCAAACATGATTCAAGGATCAGGTAGAAAACAAGACAGAGCACACACTGGTGTATAAAAAATCACCTCCTGAGTGTTAAAGCTGTTTCACGGCTTGGAGGGACAAGGTTCAAATTTTCCTGTTTCTTGTGGCTGGCAGACTCCAGCCCATCCTGCCATAAAATGTGGCACTTCTCCTGGGAGCTGGAAAAGGAGCAGTCTGTAGAGGCACTACGGACGCAAAATGAAAATGATCAAATGAACTACCCTTAGCAAAGGCTGGTCCTGCCTAAAGGCTGGAGTGGAACATTCCCAAACTTCACATCTGGTT
>JBCJKH010001519.1:0-20374 GCA_039877255.1 Loriculus beryllinus
CGCTTATCTCATCCCCGCGTCCCCCGGCCCCCCTCCCACCTCCCCCCCACCCCCTTCCCGCGGGCAGCGCTGCAGGCTCGGCGGAGCGACGCCGGGCTACCCTCCCTCCTCCTCCTTCTCCTCCTCCTCCTCCTCCTCTTCCTCCTCCCCCCTCCCTTTCCCGGGTCACGGGCCGCCGCCGTGCGCCGGCGAGGAGGGAAGCGCGGTGCGAAGGGAGGAAGGGAGGGGAAAGGGGCCGAGCCGGGCCGCGCTCCCCGCGCTGCGCCACAACCCGCAGCCGCCGTCCTCGCCGCCGCCGCGCTCGGAGCCTGTCAGCCCGCCCGGCGCGGCCCGCGCCCCGCCCCACCCCGCCCCCGTGCCGCGGGACGCTCCAACATGGAGGCGGGGAGCGGGCAGCGCCCGGGACCCGCGGCGCGGTAAACAAGGGGGCGGGGTCACTGCGGGGGGCGGGGCTACATCGGGGCGGGGCTACAAGGCAGAATTGTTATTGAGTGCAGAGAGCGGGGGGCGTGGCCACGGGGAGGGGGCGTGGCGAGCGGTCACTTGAGGGGCCCTCGGGGATGTGGGGCCCTGGGGGCGGGAAGGAGTCCCGTGGTGTGTCTGGTGTTAGTGACCTAGTACTGTGAGGGTCTGGTGAGCCGGCTTACCTCGTGAACTGAGGAGGAGAGGTGGCTGTTGAGGAGCACGATGTTTTTTACAGGTGGCTATGAAGTATTTTTCAGTGGCAAGCGTGTAGCTAGACAGTACCGAGGGCAGTCTTGGTAGCCTCTCTCGGAGCAAATAGACTGTTGTGTTTTCTGATTTGTTTTTTTTTTCCTAGAGCATCTTAAAAAGCATGTCTGACTCTCCAGGAATTCCCGATGCTGCTGTTCGCTGGTGCCTGAGGAAACAGGCTGCGGTGTGCATGCCCTGCTCCTCCCACCCTCCTCAAGTAGCTGCTCTCTAGCCTGGGTGTTGGGCACGACGGTGGGGAAGATAGGTGGGGGAGCACACCCAGAGCAGCAGCCCTCCTATGGGACTGTCAGCGTGTAAAATCAAGAGGAAACCTTTAAGAAAGGATGGTGATGTGATTGATGTGAATAAGGAATTACAGCCTCCTTTCTCTTCTAGGAAAATGAAAATCTGATGTATGTGGAGGTTTCTATTGCATCCTTGCTACAAAAGGGCAGGTATTTCAAGTTGCATTAACTAATGGGAAAATCTTTGTGTAGCTGGTGTGTGACATGAATTGCAGTAATTCAATTGGTTACAACTATGTCTTTCCCCCCTCCCTTTTTTTTTTCTTCTTTCTGAAAGAGAAAGCCAGTGCCTGTGTGTCTCTGAAATATATATATAGGTATGTGGTTCTGATCAGTTTTACTTAACAGTAGCAAAGCCATGACATTTCAACTGCCAGGCTAGGTTGTGGGAATGACTACTGTGTTTAATTCCAGTGGCAGCAAGCAGCTGTTCTTCTTGTTCCACCATAAAAGGAGACTATGGGCCTAGCCTCCAGGAATTTCTCACCTGCAGTAGTGCCACATCTTTTTTTCTGGGGAAAGTTACTTAAAGCTCTGGGGCCTTTTTTTTATTCCCAGTGTATTCCTACAGTCAACACACTTAAACATTTTGGTGTGAGTTCCCAAATCACTGCATTTGTTCCATGTAGAAAAAGCCTTTCTAAATCTATCTGTATTTTCTCTTCCAAAACTAACACTCCCTAAGCAGCAGTGCATGCAGAGATACCAGTATTGCAGGTTTCTGGGACTTGTATTTTAGTTTTGCCCGTCCTGCTCTTATGACAAACACTTGCACAGAGAATGAGTGCAGTGCCACTGCTTGCATTGCATCTAATTGTGCAAGTTTCAACCTGCTGTTTAGTTTTTGCTTCTCGAGACAGGAGTCTTGCAGTTGCAAACTGTCCCTTACAGGTTAGATCGGGCACTGATGAATAGGAGTTAGTACATGTTGGCTGATGGAATTAGTCCTGCTACCTGTAAGGGTTGTGAGCTCCTGCTTCTAAGCTATTATGCTTTATCACACTGCTAGTTATGTTGTAATCCAGCAAGTGTTTGATCTTTTACCTGCCCAGGCACTTTTAATTATCTGAGGGTTAATTTGCATGGAAGCTCTTGCTGAAACAATAAATTCATACCTCTGTTATTATTTGGTATGAGTTTCTATATCAATATTTATATTTGGATAAAGCCAAAGTAGCTTCCTACTAGCATTAAGACAAAAGGGTTGCTTCAGAGCAAGTTCAAGAGTCATCCAGCACTAAAAGCTTTTTCCAGTTCTTTGCAGGGAAAAGGCAATTAATTATAACATAGGAGGAGAACATGTGCTCTGGTGACTTTTCTATGCAGGGAGGAGGAGGTATAAATGTCTCACGAAAAGCACATTTTGTAAGGCTTAACAAATACAGTGTTCACTTTGAGCCAATGTGTTACGTATGTTTTGAATGTTAGTAATAACATTTTTGCAACTTGCATTGTAAAACTTCAGTCCAACAGCTAGCTGTTTATTCATCTTGCTAACGAGTTTAGTGCTTCAGTTTAGAGGGGGAACTGCTATTTATGGCAATACATAAAGTGAAAGTAGGGTGAAGGGATATGTCAGGAGACAATCTCTCTCCCTGTGCTTCTCCCTTTACTACTGTCATGCAGGCTTCCCCACCCCTCCAGTGTAAAGTGGAGAACAGAAAAGAGGGAGACTGATAGCGAGCTGGGAGCCATAAGAAGTCCATGCTGCTGCAGGGCAGTGGGAAGGAGAGAGGAAATTTAAGAAGCTTGGCTATACTTGTACTGGCAGCAGTGCTATAAGATGGGAAACAAGTCCCTTCTAAGAGTGCAGTCCGGACTCTCCCACCCTCCTCACTCCCATTCTTGCGCTAGTTATGAGATAATTGTAACAGAATTGAGAGCAATGCAAGTTGTTTCATATCTCCTTTTACTGTAGAAGCACTCTGAAGTGTGTATAGTATCTTCTGTCTGTGTTTCTTTATACGATACATAAACTAAATCCTAAATAGCCCATGGAACAAGTGAATGGTTTCATTTCCATGTTACACATAGGAGGTGGAGGCACAAGACAAAACAATACTTAGCAGGAAATTGCAGTACAAGCTAGTAGGAGACCCAGATTTTCATCATGACTCGTGCGTGACATTTGTCCTTGCCACTATGTGTCCCCTTTCAATGCCATAGAATATTTTGTAATGGGGGGAAAAATGTTTTTTAGAATGACTGTTCTACATTAGAAAGAAACATTTATTTTCATTGGTATCAGCTCAGTGAAGGCCTGACCCTGGGCCCACGATGTGAGTTTTATCCTTGACTTTTATGGGAAAACAATCAAGGTCTCATGATATTGCATCCTAAAGGAAAATACCGCAGTTAGTATCAGTGAGATGTCTCATAGTTAGTATAAGCCACTTATTCTTGCAATAAATGGTTTATTAGATTGATTAAATGTCTTTGCTTCAGCTGTTAATCAGGTTTGGCAGCTGTTTATTGCTTTATATACTTAGAAGTAATGGAGATTATTCCTTAATTATCTCACTGCACTTCATTCATTGTTTCCTAAATAGTGCCATTACAATGGTAAATTGCAACAGTAAAACAGTGTCAATACAAAGTTATGGAGTTCCCAATTTACAATGCATTCATAAAGTTAACAGAATCTACTTAAAATAATGCAGTGATTCCAACGCAGTGACCTATTTGATATAGCATAAGAGATTTTGATGAGAAAACTGCAGAGCATTAAATGTGCTGGGACTCTGCTTTGACCGAAGTAAAACATAGCAGTTGCAGTATATGCACATATCAGAATTTATTAAACTTTTGTGTACTTATTTGATCACTTTCTGTTTCACCAAGTGCTGTGAAAGATGTTATGCCTTTGAATACGGTGTATTTATTTCTTTTTGCCTGTGCAAAAAGAAATGAGAAAACTCATTTAGAGGTTACTGTTGTCATTTCACAGAAGGATAAAAGACTACCAAATCAATCAGAAGAAAATGGTTGCTTTTAGTGTTATCTTCAGATCTGGCAGCAATTCATAAAGTAGCAGTTGCATAAAAATTTCCGTTCTAAGTCCCTTTGTCAGTCAACTGTAACTATACCTAACTTGAACATTATGAGTTGTCTGTTTCAGGCTGAGTTGTTTGGGAGCAATCGGTATTACTGTCAAGCCAAGAAAGATTCATGAAACCCTCTTTCAAAAACTGTAACATAAATTGTCTCCGTTCTTGGTCCTCAATAAAAGGATTTTTTGGGAAAAAGTAACACTGCAGGTTTTGTGTTCTTGGGTTCGTTGTTTGTTGCTGGTTAGTTGTTTTACAATTCTCCTTGACTCTTCACTGTGCATATGATGGCAAAAAATGTGCGTCCTTAGCTTGGGTTAAATGAATGCCAAAGACAAGGTGTGTGGATTTTTTTTCTCATAATAACAGTTTATGTTGACCCCAGATTCCTAAAGACTCCCAATCTGGAAACTTTAATTAAGGAACCCAACTAAGATGAGTTTGAATTGTGCTGGATGTTGGACACCCACATGAGAAACAATGCCTGAAAAGTGCTCAACGCAGCTTGAAGTGAACGTATAATTAAAATACCTGGCTGTAATTTTGGTGCTGAGTTGAATTCAGCTGGTGACCAACAGGTGGAAGGCTCTGTAGAGCTCATCACCTTGTGACCTACAAGTCCTCCATAGTTGCAAATGGTACACCTTTGCAAGACAGCCTGCAAGCAACCAAATTATGTTGCAGCCTTCTCAAAGGCTGTCCAAGTCTCCAACCCACTGGGTGTGCTTGTTTCGTCTTCTGCTTCATGCCGTCAAGTTTAAACAGTATCTACTGCCCTAAGGTGCTCATCAAGATCGCAGAGCTGGCAGTGAACTGCCACCAGAATTGAGCTAGCAGAGACATTTTCAAGACAGTTCCCACTTTGTCAAAACCAGCTGACTGAAGGCAACTGTTTATATTCTTTAGGCTAAATAATTTTGCCTACACCAGATTATACCTTACTCTGATTCTTTCAGGCTAGGGAAGCAATGCCACAGGGCCAGAAACAACCATTTAGGAGACAACAGCCACTTCAAGGCCATCTGCAGCCTTAGACCATATCCAACGCTAGAACTTCTTGCTGTTGGTCAGAAATGAGTGATGGGAATTCTGTGTCGTCAAGGGACCACAGCAGAGACATAACAACAGTAGCAGGACTTCGCTTTTGATTGTACTTCTGTTTCACTTGAGCATAGCAGTAGAATAAGATAAAGCTTGGCCTTGCCCTTATAAAGTTGCCCATTGTGAGCGCTCTGTTCTTCAGTATCCTGCTGTAGCATTCCTACCAATATGTCTGTAGAGACTTGGTTTCCATTTCAGTTTTACTGGTTGTCAGATAGTTTATCTGTGAAATAGATATAATAACAGTTAATCTTGTGTTATGGTTCCATGGCTGTTTATAGCTCCTATTAATAGCAACTGTGGAAAGCCTGTGAGTAGATTTTATAAGGCACTGGGATAACCAGTTACTGCACATTCCCTTCAGGCTACATAGCATCAAGTGTCCTTTCCAGGCTAGGTCATGATCATCTTAACTTTGGAATTCACTGTCTTTTGGGGATTTGACTTTGCACTCTTGGTATTCTGAGACACAATTGGTAAGCAATTCATTTTGTCCCATGATTTGTACTGCAAATGTCCCAACAGATTTCAAAGAAGAGGTTCCATAACTAAGCTCTACCTCATGCACCTGCCTAGGTGGGTATCTTCACAGCTCTAAAAGTGATCTGCTGAATTGGCTGAACTTCCACTGGAGGGTAATAGGATAGGTATACAATGTTTCAATAACTCTTATAGGTTCATGCATTTTAATGCTTCTAACTGTTCTGAATTATCATTTCAATTGCTGGTACTCATTCTTAAAAGTATGTGGTTTATCCCCCAAATGTGGGAAATACCAGCATAATACCTCATTCAGTGAGGCATTGACTGGCACAACCACTGTGACATACAAAACTCGTCTTTTTGAGACAAGACACCATTCTTACTGACAGATATGAGATGTGGTTGTGAAATTGGTAAGAGTGACAGTAGATGCATGCCGTGTTAGTGATGCAGTTATGCTTTCCCATTAAGCACAGTAACCATGGGAAGGTATTTGTTTACCAGTTTTGGGGGAACCAGCTGATGAGCTGTGAGAAAGTCCTGGCTTTGTGAATGATCAAATGGGATAAGAAAGGCATGATAAAGGCCTGAAACAGCCCTCAGCAAGGACTTCAGGTCATCTTGGCACACTGAACTGGTAAGGAGTCACTACCAAAATCATAGTATGAGCTATTAAATAAAGCAATAGCATGAATAAAGGCAGTAGAATTTAGCCTAATTGAGAAACAGAAAAGGAGGAGTAAGGAACACGAAATTGCACTTGTAAGTACAGTGTCCTGACATCTGAGTCAGCTGATAGTTATGCTAAGTAGCCATCAAATTTTTTTTTAAAAAAAGACTTCTCAGAAGAAAAACTGCTGACTGTTGGGAAAATAAAGTCAAAATGATTAAGAATCCCAATGAGAAATTCTAGTCAGTGACTAATTTTATGCCATTCATTTCAAATCACATAAATGGTAACTTAGCTTTTGGCCCCATGCCTAGGAGTGCACCTGAAAACACATTGTTGCATCATCACTGAGAGTCTACTGGTCTTCCTTTTTAATTATGAGCTGGCTTTGGAAAGTGAAGTGCTTTGATTGGTTGAGGCTGATACTAGACCTAACTAGCAGTGAATGACTACCACAGAAAATGCTAGCATGAAAACCACAAACTGTCTTTGAAGTCTTTGGAGCTATGCCTGCTCGCTGCTCTGACCACTTGTATGATTGAAATTTTCTTCATATGGCTGTTAGTGGAATATGAGAGCATTAAGAATGTGAAAGAGCATTTCTCATATGGTGGTATGGTCCATGTGGCTGGAAGTAGAGAAATCAGAGTCAAAGTGGGTAGGCGTGAGTGAGGAAAAGTGAGGAGAGAGTAATGAAAGGAGAGTAATGAAAGGAAGTCTTAGGCATATATGAATTCCGTACACAAGCTATGAGGGGAGGGGTAGATGGAGGAAATGATAAGGCAGAAGGAAGGAAAATGAACCACAGAAAGGGTAGGGAATAAGAGAGCTGCAAAGAAACTTGGTGGCATTTGTTGGGTAAAGGAAGAAATAATTTAAACAAATTATGTGACTGTGTTTGGCAATAGTATTTTTCTCCAATTGATCCTTCTGCTGCCTGTGTCTGTCTTGTCTGTGTAATGAAAAGGAGGCCAGTGGACACCAAGAGCTCCATATAGCTTTGCTTTCCTGAATATGCAAAGCTAATGGAAGTGCTGCTGCTTGACTGGTTCCTAGCAACTCCCAAAGCAGGAGACACTGGCCATCCACAAATTGTTTGGGGTAATATCCTATACTTTTCACTGTAGGTTCTGTATTCCAGTAAAAGGGCCATGTAACAGGTTGTTTGATAAATATCTACAAGTAACAGAATGGTCTAAGCATCTGGGAGATGCACTCATATAGTACAACCAGGATGAAATCAAGGTTAATAAAAAAATTTGATGATGATACGAAGATAATAATTTTTTCAAAATTACTCTTATTGTGCTGGATTCTGTACAAAAATCAGTAGGAAGTGACCCACAGCCTAAAGATTTACGGTTGAAGTGTAAAAGAAAATATAATTTCATGTGGAAAACCAAAGGATTGAAAGAGTAGGTAAACGCCAGATTGGGTGAGGCTTTGAATAACCTGGTCTAGTGGAAAGTGTCCCTGCCCATAGCAGGGGGGTTGGAGCTAGACAAGCTTTAAGGTCCCTTCCAACTCAAACCAATCTAGGATAAGAGTAATTCCACTGAAATTACATAGGCAGTTACAGTGGCAGCATTGGGACTACCCAGTCTGCTACTTATCCAGTCTGAGATGAAAGCTGTCCTTTACGATCTTGATAATCAACCCAGTAAAGACACAGGAAGGAATGTAGTGTGATCAGCTGTATGCTACTCCTGGAAGACAGTCCATAATTCCAGGTCGTCTCAGCCAGCCGCTCTAAACAGAAGCACCGACTGGCCCAGTGAGATGCAAGAACTCAGCCCCATGAGCAGACACAAAGGACTTGCAGAGTGTGTACTATTGCCTCATAAAACTCCAATCGTTTGTTAAAAAATGGAAAGCTGTCACTGATGCTGGGTCAGTGGGAAGCGTCTGCTTGTTTACTTTTGGAGCTGCCATCCCAGCAGGCTACTGTTGAACCGTGATTCTCCTGTGAGCCATTCCCTGCTTGAAGCCTGTCCCAAGCCACTAACTTAATGAGTGCCACTTCTGTCATTTACAGCTAGCAAGGACGTAGCTGTAAATGAAAACACGTAGATTGTAGTTCTATTAGCTGAAAATGTGTAGGCAGGCTTGCCACAGCAACAGACTTCACATAGTTTTAAAATGTTGAGTGCTCTAGAGACTGATATGCCATGTTAATTCAATTAATTGATTCTTCAACTTGGTTGAAAGATCAGCCTGTGAAGTACAAATATTTCAAGCCAAACAATTTTTTTCTTGTCTGTCATGGATAAAGTGTTCTGCATGTGATTGACTATCAAATGTTCAGCTGCAACACATGTGTCTTGATGTTCTCAGGTGTTTTTCTCCAAGCTTCTCTTGACAGTAGTTCTATATTTCCCTTTCCCTTAATAAAATAAATGAATGAAACATTTCCCTCACATGCTTGCATTAGCTTCAGTTGGGGAGATCTATATGACTGGGTAAAAGTCATCCTGGTTGTCCTGGTTTTGGCTGGGTTACAGTTAATTTTCTTCCTAGCATCTGGTGCAGTGCTGTGTTTTGGCTTTAGCTTGAAAATAATGCTGATAACACACTGATGTTTTAGTTGTTGGTAAGTAGCACTTTCCCTGATCAAGGACATTTCAGTCTTTCATGCCCTGCCAGTGAGGAGTAGCACAAGAAGCCAGGAGGAAGCAGAGACAGGACACCTGACCCAAACTAGCCAAAGGGGTATTCCATACCACAACACATCATGCCCAGTATATAAACTGAGGGGAGTTACCTGGAGGAGACTGATTACTGCTTGGGTTGGTCTGGGTATCAGTCATCAGGTGGTGGGCAATTGTATTTTGCATCACTTGTGTTTATTAGGGTTTTTTGTTTCTCTTTCTGCTTTGGTTTTATATGTTCTCTGCTTTTTATTTCCCTTAGTAGTAGTATATTGTACTCTAGTTATTAAACTGTTCTTATCTCAATCTGTGGATTTTACATTCTTTTGATTCTCCTCCCCATCCCGCTCTAGGTGGGGGGAATAAAGGGCTGACTTACCAGGCGGGTTTAAACAATGACACTGGTGTTTAGAGACTATGATAAAACTGTGTTTAAACAATGACACTGATGTTTAGAGACTATGATAAAACTGGAAAACGGTGTTGTAATGTGTTGGTCCAAACATCATTTGCAACGCTTTGGCCCTGGCAAGTCCTCCTGCAGGTCCATATAGCAGAAGCGTACTCTATTCCATTTGTATGCAGAGAAGACTTTGAACCACCAGGCGTTTTGTATGAAATTTCCCCTTGGCTGAAGGCCCTGTGCAAGATCCATGCACCATTTAAGTTCTTTATGCATTAGCTTTTACCAGAATAGTTAAATAATTAAGACAGTCTGTTGGCTGATATATTGATAAATGAATTACTTGGCTTCCATTGGCTGCTATTTATGTACTAGTGTGGGTTATTACTTGCAAGTATTAATGCATCTCCAACTACAGGTGGAAATGACCAGGTCATGGAGTGAGTACTTTTTGAGAAAGTTGGGTTTTGACCTCACAGGGGAGAGTTTGTGGCTGAGGGATTGGGTTGTATTTGCAGACTGCCTGGGTCTCAGACAAAAGCAACAAGCAGCTCTAGGACACCTGCTTGACCCGTTCTGCTTTGATGATTAGGGAAATAAAACTCTACCCCATAGAGAAAGAGCTGAAATCCTGCTGCTTTTGGGAATGTTATTTCAATGTACTTGTTCAGTGAGTTGGCCTGGTGGTTTACAATTCAGAAACCCTAGAGCATTTGTGAATTGTGGGGGAAGTACACTATTCATTATCTGCTGTCAGGCATTCATCATTCCCATGTAAGCTTCAATCCTCTCATCAGGATGCAGAACATTACTTATGACCAGTCACAGGCCATGAATAATGGCTTAACAAAATGAACAGTTCTCTAGCAATTCAGATTCAGGTTTGTTAATCAAAACTATTCAAAGCCAGATTTTGGCAACCCCTCACACTCACTGAATAACACCTTTCCCCGGTGCAGTCTCTTTGATTCTAATTGCATTTATGGTTTAACAAACTTTTTTTTTTTTTTAAATCTGGCTGACCTCACCTAACTAGCTCACAGGAAAAGCTGGAGTTTGCTTCCACTAAAATAAGTAGTTCTTTTTGCGTTTTAACACTCGCTGTACAAAACCACTTTGTCAGTGATGACAAATCTGCATGTCTTTTCCTCAGCTCCATCAGATGGGATATCCACACTGGTCAGTAGCTAAGCACTGCCTAAAGCTAACCAAAGATTTAAACATACCTTTTATTTTTTAAATGGGAAAAGTAAGTCAAGTGATGTATTCTTTATGGGACCTTACGCACAGCAATAAAATAGCATGACCATATTCATCCATGTGTAGGCTTACGCACTGTTCTAGCCAACCTCCCAGCTGAGGTTTCACACCAACAGCAGTTCCCTCCTGTATATTGCCAAACATACTTCAGGCTTCTCGAAAGTGGAATATATTGGTGTATTTGCAACCCAGTTCCCAAGTATTCCTCTGCAAATGTTCAAAGCAGCTGGTAGTTCTAGCTCTCTTCTACAATCGTAGGAGTCATCTTAAATTTTTCTCTGTACTGAACTGTGCCAAGGAAGCTGGTACTGCATTTCCAGAAGCAGGGATTAAATTGAAACGTTTCATTTACAGAGAGCTTGTCGGGTACTGGTGGTAAGGTAAAGACCTGGAAATGCTCAACTGAATCTTTTATCTTCAATACTATCTTTGCATTGTAAAGCACAGCCTTGGCTGTCATTACACATGTTGGATAAGACCTCCAAAGAGTGGTTCCCCAGCACTATTTTGGGGCATGGAAGTACTCACAGATGTGGGCATGGTAGGTTATGTCCAGGATCCTGGATGTGTTCCTTTCCCTCTAGTATTCTTGGGCTGAGACTCCCAGTGGAGGCTCTCAGATATATACTGCCAGCTTCCATTGTGGTCAGACTCCTCCATGTGTTTGAACAGAACTTTGCATTTTATTTAACATATTCATTTGTAAAATCATTTTCAGTGCATAACTTTCCATAACCAGTTCTTCTTCCTTGGGATCATATTTTAGGAAACAGTCACAGCAGTTTCACCCCTTGAATATATCTCCCATATGACTAAATGTCGGTCCATTTGTATGGGTAAATCAGTGCTCAAAATAAGGAAGAAATAGCCCTCTAGATTCATGTCAGAGGATCTCTATCAGCAACGGCTGGTGCAGGGGAGGCGCAGCTTGCTCTGGGTTTTTTTTCCAGCAGATTACAGTCTGAGGCACTAGCTGCAATGAGTGGGAAGAGAGGAGCAGGGAAAAGAGGGAGAAAGAAGAGTAAGCCCTCATTTAGAGAGAAGCTAGGAGCACTTATCAGTCCCTTCTCTGCCTTGCATTCACTGCCACCAGCTCCCCATCATGTCTTTCTGCCCCCAGGGCTATAAATCTGAGCATCTGTGGGGGAATAACCTGATACATGGTTTTGTCTCCTCTTGGAAGTTTTCAGCAAATTTTAACTTTGATCATTTCTTCAGGCATCGCATGTTCTTCATTAGAGAAAAGAGAGGAAAAATGCAACCTAAACAACATTTCAGCTTCTCCAGGAAAGTTTCTATTTTGATTTATTGAAAACTTGTCCAACCAGTTATTTATATTTTATCTGTGAAAGATTCAAGAAACTTCATCTGAAACAGATATTTCCATGGAAACATCCATCTTTGATGAGATATCATTCCTCAGATGTTTCAGCTGCAAAATTTTGTCAGTTCTGGCAGAAAAAAAAAAGCATGTGGGGCAGAACAAACACCAAGCTCACAGGAAAACACGCAGTGCTTCAAATTAGTGGGCTAAAATGTCAGTTGGTAAACTGCCATAAATCCAGAGAAGTCAAGCAGTCAACCAGAGTCAATGGAGCTATGCTAATTTACACAGAGGATCTGGCCTTCAGTTTTAATAGAACCAGACTAGCAAGCTGTTTCTCCACTTACCCATCCTCCTCCCTTTTTAATAAGCTCTCAGTCATACTTGGCCTATCCTTTAATAATTCACTCTTCTCTCTTCACGATCCTCCTTCCTTCTCTGGAGATAATGGGATGGGATTTTCTGCTTGCAGCCCCCACAGAAATATCATAGATGGGTTAAACTCTGAACAGCTGGCTACTGTCTTCTAACATATCCCTTGTGCCTCTTTCTGGACTTTGATATCCATCTTCTGTTTGATCTTTTACTTAGCTGATGCCAAATGACTCCAATGCTATTTGCTATATATTATGGTATAGCATATTGTATTGTAATCTATAGATCCTGGGATATTGAAATATTAAGCTCACAGAGCAATCAATTACTTTGTGTGTGTCTGGCTGCATTTCTGGAAAGCAGATCTATGAGATAACTCTAGGAGACAATCCAACTTCTGGACCAAAAGACTGCTCTACCGCAGAACTTACTATTCCTTTCTTGCTCAGAGCCAAATAGGTATTTAAAACACAATTGGCAAGATGCACGTAACAAAAAAAAGCATACAATAGTGTGCAGCTACAGTATGAATGACTATGTGTAGCTGCTCAGTCTTGTGTGACGTATAGGTGTATGCAATAAATATTTGATGATATCCAGTTCCGGAGTTGCAGGTTTCTTAACCTGTTCCCTTGAAGCCAAGATCTAAAATACTGAATTCTTTAAGACTCACCAGACTACTCTTCTCCATAAGATTCAAGTTGCTTGGTACCATGTCCTTCCCTCTCAGCTACTTTGACTAAACAGAATAGAGACGTGTTGATGCAGAAAAACTCTTTTTGCAGATCTTAAACAGTTCATGCACCTTTTTTTTGGGGTGAGGGGAGGGGGGGAAAATATCCTCATTGAAAAGGTGTGAAACCTGATTGTCTCCTGTAGAGGTTAATAGTTTTGAGGCCCCAAAGAATCTAAGCCCCTATTTTTCGTGGTGTATTTTCACGTGTTTTCCACATATTTTCAAATGCTTCCATTCATTGTATGTTATCCTGTTCATGTGAAGGAGTGAAGACACCATGCAAAGTCTGAGATGTCTTCCTATTGATTACTCAGAAGGACATCCTGTGGAGCACACCTTTTTGCCCATCTCTTTCTAGAGTAGCTGAGATACTGTTTGACTGCCACAGATACAGATATTGTAAGTGCACCTTCCAGAGAAATAAAGAGTAATGTGTGTGAATGGTTACTGTACTGAAGCCATGTGGACTTTGTACTGATTAAATCAACTTTTTGGAACAGTTGGAAGTATGATTGATGTCATTTGAATTTAACTGATGGCTATTGCATGATTTTTTTCTAAGGAACATTGATTTAATTAAATAAACCCTCTTCTCTATGGGAATTAATATTCACCATCTATATGGCACAAAAGGGTATGTGGTGAACACAGAGAATAATTAGTAACTGTAGGAGGAGAACTTATAAGAAGATGATTATGAATACATAGTAGAGGAAATAGACTACAAGAAAATGAAACCAATGAATTTATGAGTGAATAATTGACCACTGAGTAAATATAAGCATTCTCTCAAAAGCCACTTGACATGTGTTAACCACTTAGTTCAGACCATTAACCACCCTTTTAACTAACCAGTTCTTTGCTATTGGCAACAGTTCATTTCTCTGGAGTTGCCTTCCTATTTTACAGGGTGGTTGCTTACTGTATCATAGAATCATAGAATAGTTAGGGTTGGAAAGGACCTTAAGGATCCTCTAGGTCCAACCCCCCTGCCATGGACAGGAACACCTTCCACTAGACCAAGTTGCTCAAAGTCCCACCCAGCCTAGACTCGAACACTGCCAGGGATGAGGCAGCCACAGCTTCTCTGGGCAACTTGTGCCAGGGCCTCACCACCCTCACAATGAAGAACTTCTTCCTTATATCCAACTTGAACCTCCCCTGTTTAAGTATAAACCCATTACCCCTTGTCCGGTTGTTACAGTCCCTGACGAAGAGTTCCTCCCCAGCATCCTTGTCGGCCCCCTTCAGATACTGGAAGGCTGCTATGAGGTCTCCACGCAGCCTTGTCTTCTCCAGGCTGAACAGCCCCAACTTTCTCAGCCTGTCTTCATATGGGCGGTGCTCCAGTCCCCTGATCATCCTCGTGGCCTTCCTCTGGACTTGCTCCAGCAGCTCCATGTCCTTCTTGTATTGAGGACACCAGAACTGGGTCTCACGAGAGCAGAGGGGCAGGATCACCTCCTTTGACCTGCTGATCACACTTCTTTTGATGCAGCCCAGGATATGATTGGCTTTCTGGCTAACCTCAAGCACACACTGAAGCTGGCTCATGCTCATTTTCTCATCAACCAACACCCCCAAGTCCTTCTCTTCAGGGCTGCTCTGAATCTCTTCTCTGCCCAGCCTGCATCTGTGCTTGGGATTGCCTCAACTCAGGTGCAGGGCCTTACACTTTGCTTTGTTGAATTTCATGAGGTTGGCATTACATATATAATACTATAAATACATGTAGTGCCAAAGCTTTGGAGTGGGTGGGAGAATGGTAATAATCTGTTACATATGTATAAATCTGCACTTAGCCAAAGGAAGTAGTTGTAGGGACTAACTAAATCTGCTTCCAGAATTATGCTGTTATAATGCTTCCAGAATTATGCTGCTATAAATGAGAGCAAAATTTTATCACTACTACCAAATGTGTACAGGTGTCTTTCCATCATGAGGGCTTCAGTGTAAAGCTAAAATTTTCAGAACTGATGATGAGGTTTCTAAAGTAGATTTTCAGTCTTTAATGTTTCCATTTTCCCTTTAGATTTAGTGACTAATTAGGAATTGTGACTTTAAAACCTAGGCTGAAGATGTCAGTCTGTTTCCAAGAAAGTCCAATATCTTCCAGAAGAGAGGCCTGACAGATATGAGCAGATATGTTAGCCAGAAAAGTGAAGCTGATAGTGATTATGTTTGAGAGGTAGTTCCCAAGAAACATAGGGCATCCATGAGGAAGGGCTAGGCCTCTAACACGAATTGTATAATGGATTAAGTGGGTTCAAAGCTTCCTGAAGGAAGACTAGATTAATATTTTGACGATTCAGAAGTCATCAAGATAAAAGATGGTGAAGTCTGTTCATTGGGCAACTTTCATGTTACAATATTCCATAGAGAGTGCGGTATAATGTTTGTATATTGAGGATAAAGGTTGTGTTTTCATCTAGAGAGACAAGTTATTCCTGCTGATTATGTTCAAAACACATTGTGAAATTATTGCCAGTTTTATACTGATGAAACTGATAACAAAGATATATCATCAGTGGAGTTTTGTCTTTTCTTCTCCTTCCCATTAAGTGCTGGTTAGCACACCAAACATTTTTTGTATCATAGAATAGAGGGCAAGTAGTTACCTAGAAAATGTAATGATCAACTACAATACGTGACTGATTGAATCCGGTGAGTAGTATGAAAGATTAGGTTCACTTGCTGGCCTTGTCCTCTTTGTTTGGCTAAGAGAGATAAGAAGACAAAGCTCAGTTTTATCAGAAGTCAACAAATGACTAAATAGATGAAAATCTCAAAATAGCTCTTTATTTCATTGTGATCCAAGTAATTAATGAAGTATGCTTAGAGGTGGTAAAAGATGAAACATAATACCTTAACTGTCCTCCCCTCCATCTCTGCTGGGACATAGAGTGGTCTGCTGGGAGGTACTGTTTGTATCAGTGAAGACCAGGTAGAGTCTTTGGGTTTGAAGGAAGCTGGGCACTTAGTTCTTAAGCCTCCTTGAAAGCCCTAGTATACATAGTTGTAGTCTACCTGAGTCCACACTTATAGTTCCAAGTCCCACCTTTGGCTATCTTGCTGAAAGTTAACAAGTCTGGTGGGCTAAGGTTATAAGTGGTAGGAATGAAATTGTAAGCTTATCCCAAAGGAAAGATGTAGAAGTGCTCCACTTAGCACAGCTTTTATCATCAATGAGCATTTTTCTTTCTTTCTAGGAAAAGGAGAACCTGTAAGCTAAAAGCTAGTCCAGAAATAGTTGATCCAGTGGGTTTTTTTGGTGATGGGAAGGTTTTAAAGAATGCATCTACAGCAGTGAAATAAAATGTTGACCCCCTATAATTTGCATTCTGCTTTTTCTGGTTGTTAGAATGATTCCTGGCCCAGGCCACTTAGTGCTGTCCCAGACAGCGTGGTCGCTGTCTGGAAGTTCACATGGGTGAGGGAGATTTCTCCATAGGCAGCTTGGATGAGGTCACCCTTTTCTGGAGGCTGAAGTACTTTGACAGTATGAGCACAGACAGACTTGATAGTTGGCCTCTGGAACATAAAATTCTCCCTGGCAAAATTTAGTCCACTAGAAGATGCATAGCTAAAACTTGTTGGGCTACATTCAAACATTCGGGGCAGATCCTTCCTCAGTTACCTCTTCAGCTAAGAATAAGATGAGAAAAGTTTTAAGAGGAAGAGGGAATATATGAGATCTTTTACGTAAATCATCCATATGAAAAATGACAGGACTGTTTGAAAGCTCTGGCACCACTTGAATTGTAGTTTAGTACTTTCTGGAGCATTCTGCTTTTTTGGAGGTTTTCAATGTGGAAAATAGAGGGCATGATGGAGAATTTGGATACAAGAGTTAAGGGTGTGTTTTGAGCCCCTATGGCTGTGCCCTGTTTCAAAATGACCATCAGCAGCAAAGACATAAAGGCTAAGTTCAAACCGGGGGCTAAGACTAAGATTTCCAAGAAAGCATCCTTATGCACCTCTTCTTACAGGTAAACACATATTCATCTAAACAGGTGAATATGAGCTTACACGCTTTCTAGAGATGAGGACATGGTTGTGCAGATGTAGAAATCTGATGCTGGATAAATTTGATTCTGAAGTTCTAGAGAAGGGACTTCTAGGGAGGTGTATTTAGCAATATGGGCAGGGAAGTTAGAAACTAGATGGTTACAGAAATCAGAAGATGCAGAGATTATCCATAGGAAGAGATCTGAAGAAGTAAAGGTTAGCCATGTTTAACCAGAGTTAACATTTTCTAAGTGCATAGCTACTGTCTTAAATGTTCCACATTATAAAGCAATGTTAAACATAGTGGGCCCATTTCATTTTTGCCGGCACAAATAAGAAATAAACCTCTCCACTCACTTGAGCATCTACCACACATGAGATCAAAATCATAGCCAGAGGCATTTGGAGTTTGAAAGAAATGTTTTTCATTTTGATGTCTATTTTTGCTGCCTCTATTTAGAGCAAACATAGCCAGGGCTGGAAGTGAATACAGTGTCTCTGAAGAGGTGAATTATTCCCAGACAATCTGTAGTGGCAGAAGTATGGTACCTTATGGGCTCGAAATAGACCATTCTCATTAACCACATGTTGGGCTAAAGTCCATTAATTTCTATAGCCCCTCAGGGCTGAATTTAGCCCATTATAACAAAGTGATAATATCATTGGAAGCTATTTTTTGTGCCCTGTGCTGAAAGTTGGGTACTACATTACACTACAAACTAGGTAAAGCCAAGATATTTTAGGCTTTTTGGCATTAAGTACTTGCTCAGTATTTGTCCATGCTTTTCTCGAGTTCCCAACAGCACTAATTAGTGTATTCATATTGAGGGAGAACTCATGCAACGAGTGAGATGGGGGATACTTGTGGTGTCTTCAGAGCTATGTTGTTGTAAAGGTGTTTGAAGAGAGCTGTGTGACATAGTGGTATGTTGCCCAGTGTTCAGTGGGACTTTACTAGCAGTAGTGATTGTTGCAAGACTCTAGGTAAGTTTTTTACTAAGGTCTCTAGTGTGGTCCACCTAGAGTTGTTAGGTTGCATGTTGACTCACGTACATCTCTTCTGGTCTAGGATATGTGGAGACCTCTCAGGCCTGGCTGGTGTTGAGGCAGCTGTGTGATTTAGACTTTCAGTTGAGGGAAGAGTGGAAGTGACAAGGCTGCTTAGGCTGACATCATAAGACAATCCTGAGAGTAAAACAGATATCCAGACTCCTTTCCACAAGAGGCAGTGGGGAACTAAAAAAGTAGTTGACATACCTGGTCAATGTGCTATTTCTTAGGCACTCTTCTCAATTTGCCTTTCCACTAGTCACTTGTCTTGTGGTTTTTGGCCATCTTAAGACTCTGGTACGTGTCGCATGACCTCAGGAATATCAGTCACTGCTGGGGTTTAGCAGGACAAACAGGCCTCATTGAGTTGATATGAAAACTTCTCCCAAATGTGCACAGTGTCTCCAAATCACGGTCCCCTTGTCCAGCTGAGGTGAAGTGGGTGAAAGCTGATGCCCTGCTGACATGTGACAGTTTGTCTTGCTGTTACGTGATGCTGTTCTCCTGTGTTGTCATTCCTGTGGTAACAACAACGATCATTCGACACATCATCCTGCCTGATGCATGCCTGAACTGCGTTGTACTGGCATTAGCCAGCTTTACACCTGCTCAGTAATTGTGCTCTCACTGGGTTCAAAATCGGGCATGTGAGCTTCAGCTATTCTGAGAACAGCCTCACTGGAGCAAAAAATCCAGTTAAAGAAAGAAACATAGCAGGCGGCGAGCTGCTGAGTCATTATGCAGCCCTCCTTGGATAGCCTTACACTAATGCAGAGGATCAAAGGTGAGTTGACCTTGTGCATCAGAGGTGAGGCAAAGTCCTCTGCAGGGGCTGGAATGTGCATTAGCTTTGGAATGCAGACAGGCAAACACTGCCTCTATTAGCAGCTGTAGGCACCAGGCTAAGGTCATCTGTATTTAATGGGAAATACCTCCACACAGGTCCGAAACCCAGAGAAGTGAGTGGAAAGACTCACATCAATTGTGAATCAGTTGCTTGGAGAAAGTATTCTTAGATCTGTTCTTCTGACCAGGACTGTGATTAGTCTGGATTATGTTTAGTTTTGATCTGTGCTGGTTTTGAAGCTGTCTGAAGCTCCTGGAAAGCCCAGAAACCTCTCTTTAATTTGCTAAATAGGAAACTTGCATCTCATCCTGTAATTTCACAATTGTCATTATAAGAAACATTAAAATAGGTCATGTTTTAAATATTACTATTTCTCATCCTATCTCCAGCCCACTCTTTTTACTTCAGTAGTCTAAATATCAAGATTGTTATTTCTGGGTACGTGTAAATCAGTGGTTCTGCACTTGCTGATTTCTATACAACCTTCTGGCCTGGGTAATTAAACTAAGCAACCTTTTGACTACTGTTAGAGGGATTGTCTGGTGAGGCCTGTTTCTCTGGCTTGTCATATGGATGTAAAGCGACAAAGAACCCAGTGCTGTTTGCTAGATCTCCTCCATTGTTCTGATGGGACACAAAAGTGATGGTCAAGATGAAAGGACTCTTGTTTACTGTTTAGATTCCCACTGTTTTGGGCTCACAGGTGTTGCTACAAGGTACAGACTGGTAAGATTCATACCTCTTCACTTTAGACATCTGAAATGTATACAGTTACTTCTGAATAGTCATCCTGGACCTCTTTACAGTTCAGGAATTTACCTCACTTGAAAGCAGACATTTACAAGATGTGCCATATTGGGTTATGCCCTATAAGACCCTGGTTTTCTTCATGAACTCTAGCGGAGTCTAGCAAATGAGTTCAGAGAGAGACATCTACAATTGAGGTCTCCAGATTTTATTAGAGACACGCACATTTACAGTGTAGTTTTCACTGGATCTCAGGGTTTTAAAATCAAACCACTATTCAGTCTGTTTTCAGTCAGTCATCTTTGGAGATGGATTTGTCCTCTTTCCAAGATGTGAGCTGAATTTGGTCCCTAAAACACCTACACATACAACCCTTTGCAGAAATCACGCTTTCATGAATTTCTTGCCCTGGGGCATATCTCTCTCTCAAGCCATCCTCTAGGAAGTATTTTGTAACAGGGGAATCTGAATGTAATGGTTGTGCTTTTTTCCATTTCTACTTGTGAAACCACCACATCCATGAGCAAAAAAGCCACCAGGGCAGAATGCCCAGAAAGGCTCCTCCTGGATGAAGCCCATCATGATGTCCTCATGAGCCAGTCTACTTGCAGAACAGGAGGGCACATCTGGATCATGCCTTATAACCCACAGTGGGA